>JABMBR010001717.1:0-30374 GCA_018881525.1 Meteorus sp. PSUC_FEM 10030008
TTATTGCAGTTTCTTGATGTTTTCTTGGAAATAGCGAATTGTTAATGTAATATTATATTCAATAGTTGCATTTTGTAAATGCAATACTTGGAATTGACAAGAATGTGCTTATAAATGTTTTATAAGTATCAGTTCAATTGTTGTGTTCATAGCGAGTCTGGCTTATATGATATTTGCATTGCGAGGTTCATATTTAGTTTGGCAACTTGAGTGCATTGGTTCGTACATTAGGTAGGTAAGCGCTAGGTCGGTCAAGACCTAACACCTACCCCGTTAATTGAATTTGAGCGTCCCGCCCAAACGTAATTTTGAATTTTACGATTCTCGTGCGTGTCGCGAACTGAGATATGAATCGTCAATGCCTATTTTCATGATTCTTCATATTAATATAATAATTGAACTTCTTATTGTTGAAGGCATTCAAATATAATGATTATATGGTTTTTCCGATAATACATATGAAAGTACGATTTTTCTATTTTCCATATCAAAATTTTCGTTGATAGAATATTCAGTTTCCTTCGATTAATCGATAATAATGGATATTATTAACACTATCTCGAATATAAATGAACATATTCTATTGAGTAACGTATAATATTTTGAACATAGTTGTTCTAAATAGTGAATGATTGAATTGCTCCAATTTCATTACATTCGGAATATAATATGGCATAGTTCCATTATTTTTGTTTGTTTGCTGTGTTATTGTTTATGATTGAACAGTATTTCGGCATATAATTCGTAATCCATCATTAATCATAACGGGATATTCATATGAAGTTTCAAGGTTGATGAAATAATAATGAATTCATTCACAACTTAGTCATTGTAGCGTAAATGGAGCTAATACATTTTTATCGCATATATTTGCATAATCTCGCTTGAAGTATGAGAGTGAAAGGAAGAAGAAAAGTATGAATATTAGATGAATGAAACAGAAAAAGAAAGGTATAATCAGAAGTTGGATGTAAAAGATGAATGAAAAGAAAAACAGAAAAAATGCATGGTGCGTCTGACTTCACTATCTTATCTGAGGGTGGCTCGAGTTACCGATGACCGTGAGCACTAGCAAGTCTTTGTCGCACGTATGCTACAATGTTCAATCGGCGTTTATTAATTTAATGGATGAATTCATCTGTATTTGCCTCGCCATTCGAATATATGATTGAAATTAAGTCATTTATTGATTCTTCTCATCAAAATTATTCAATAATATTAGAATAAAGAAGGTTTAATTAATCGGAATGTGAATTATTGCTTCGGGTATCAGATTCTGATGGGGGTACGATCATCGCTTGATCCATGTGAATTCCCCTTATTTGATTTGGATTGATTTGAATTTCAATGTTATTTTTCTCAGGAATGACTTTTGTCACCAAATATTCACCAATATAATTGTCATCAAATTTTCGATCATCTCTACTTTTAACGTTTTTGATTATATTCACGTATCGGCCTACACGAAATACTTTGGGATTTATTTTCTTATTGTAATGTTGTTTTGATTTGAATTTAGCAGTAACTTGATTCATTCTTGCAACATTACAAGTTTCCGTTAATTTACTGGCTAAATCATATAGGTATTCATTATAAGTTGGTAATTTGTCGAATGAATCTACGTCAGATGGAATACGAGCTTTTTCCCCAAAAACTAATTCGTGTGGTGTGTAATGTGTAGCTGAATGTTTACTTGTGTTATATGCAAACATGGCAAATGAAATCCATTAATCCCAATCGTCTTTGTTTCTATAATGTTTGAGATAATCAGTCAAAACTTGATGTGAGCGTTCCAATGCACCATTGGATTGTGGGTGAAATGATGTTGTTCTGAATTGTGTTATTCTTGGTTTCTTGGTGATTGCTCTCATTAATTTTCCCAAAAAGTAAGATGCTTAATCTGTTAATATGGCTTTTGGTGTTCCAAATTTCGATAGAAAATGTTCTACAAATGCTCGTGCAATAGTTCCTGCAGTAAAATCAGGAATAGGCACTGCTGAACAATATTTGGACAAATCATCTTGCATTGTTGAAATGTATTTATTTCCACTTTTTGATATTTTATGTGGTCCGACAATATCCAAGGACACTATCGAAAACATTTATCGATGTTTCTGTCAAAATCATAGGTTGTTTTGTTTTAATTCGGATCTATTCTTTTTTCTGACAAGTAACACATTTCTTGATGAATTTTTCAATATCAATTTTCATGTATTTCCAAAAGTATTGAGCTCTGACTCTATCGTATGTTTTGGTGACCCCTCTGTGCCCTGCACAAGGTGGTTAGTGATTGATTTTTATGATATTTGGAATTTGTTCTCTTGTTGGATAGATTATTTCATCATGGCAAATTGTTATTTTGATATTAGAGGTTAATAATATTGTTCTAAACAATGCTTTCATGTGTCTCCATGCGTCCTGATCAAGATTACTTTTTCCTTGTGATATACTTGCTGTTGTGACACCATATCCTCTCATTCTTCGCACTAAATTCATGATACCTCTCTCCAAATCTTCTCTATTTATCATATCAGATTCTTCATCTTTGATAACAATTGCGAAAACGATTTTATTTCTCAATACATTTACTATTACACTACTCATTTCGTATTTTGAATCTTCAATTTTTGATTGTAACCATTTCTAAATCATGAATTCCTTTCCAGCAGTATCCATTGGATCGCTGTTATTATATATAAAATGAATCAAATTATCTTTACGCATTTCTATGTTATCAACTGTTCCAATTATATTTGTTAGAAGCAATATATTTTCTCGAATAACAAGTGATTGGTTATTGTTATTCCTGCACTCTTCTTCAACTATGTCATCAGCTGTATTCACTCCATGAGTGAGAACTTATTGTTGAGTTTAGGGCGTAATTTTCGTTGTTAAATCTGAAATTTATTGCTTCATTTCCATGATTTGGTATACTACCTTCTTCGTCAAATTCAGTTCCCGAATCTGATGAAGAATTGATGTTTATATGTGAATGGAATGGTGGAGAATAATTCATAATTGTTGGGTTGTTGTGAGTACGCGGCGAGCTAGAAACATATGGTTTCATATCTATAGAATGTCGCTCAGTGATCAGCGGGGGAAGCGGTGTAAGCGCGGCGCGCTCTTGTACGTGAGGCTCTACTACATTGTCAGATGCGTGTGGAGCTGCAGCGATGTCGTCAAGGCTAGTTGGCATGGAGGGAGGCATGTGTGTTGCTCCCAAGGCTTTTTCTATCTTTGCGCTCTTCTTCGCAATCTCATGCGGTGACGTACTATCAGTGACAGCTGCTTGAGTATTCACACTATTATGTTTCCTATGACGTTTTCTTCCCCTTCCACCATTATTTTTCAACAGCTGATCTTCAATTTCAAGTATTGGATGAATATCTGCGATGGTAATATGTGTTTTAGCTTCCGTACTCTCAGAATCGGTTCTGACAGGTCTTCTGTCTGGTAATTCGTCAAATGAATCTTTTCTTTTTGAAACAGGCAATTTCAATTTAGGTGGACTGAGTATTGCCAAATTGATTTTCGAGGAGTTTATGTAGTCCGTCGCATTCAAAAACTAGTCCGATTAATTCGATATTTCTCTTTTATTTCATCGGTGACCCACAATTCAATCCACATCGACTTATTGTTTATAATCTAAGGTTGCATGTGTTCGTTTTTCATCAACGAAAGTTGGAATTGTCATGTGCAAAAACATGGAAAACCTGACCTCTGCCCCCTTCACGCCATAAGACCTGTGTTAGAAGTGTACAAAAAATGTAATTTTGACATCAAATATCTCCGTTTCTAGACGGTAAATCGTTGTGAAATTCCACCATAACTTGGATATTGCTGTAAAATTCGTGTTCACAAAATTTCATGCGGCTAAGTTGGAAAATAATTTTCACGTGAGAAACGATAGTACCTCCTTGAAAGCTCTTGTTGCTTTTGCAATTGGAGTGTTAATTCATTGATTCGTTTATCAGAAATTTCTTCTTTCTCTTATAATCGCTTCGAATGATTTTCATAAACGCGTATGAATCAACGGATGTGGCACCTATGGCACATTCATTGTTTTCGAGCAAAGATGGGTCAAACAGTGGTTCGCTGCCTTCTGCCATTTCATGAGATTGATGTGAAAGAAAGAGTTAGAAGAAATTTGTATGGTAGATGAGAGAAAGAGATGGTTGAAAGGATGGATTTATCAACTTACGTCGAAAAAAATAACACTTAAGAATGATGCTGTTGATGCGCAATTGTTGGGTTGGTGTGGAAATGATGACGGTGAGCTCTTATTGAAATGGGAATAAAGCACGGGTGACGTTGAATGTTATCTCTGGATACTGGATTGTTCAAGTACTATATATTGGTTGTTTATTATAGAACTTTTCATCAATACAATGATTGTATTCACTTTATAATGTTTGATTATTATGAAGACATCTAACGATTCTGACGTCGTATGAACGATTTATAAGACTCATTATGAACTTGAACACTTTACGTTATTGATTGAAAAATTTGATAAACGAAAGATATAATCACATCGAAAAACTATGGTAAAAAGGCTAATGTGTAATCACATTGAATGATTGTATAAGAAGATCCAAATTGAAGTGAAAGAAATCATATTTATAAGGGAGGTTATTGCGCAACAGTTCGCCAGGATTTCATAGTTGGAATCCGTGCGGACTGTTTGCTATTGGTGAATCTCTTATCAAGATTCAATGGATTCGTTGATGAATGACTCAAGGTATTACAATTGGTCAGTCAAGTGTGGAAGTGGGAATGCATTCCGCATTTGTCAAAATGCTGATGCATTCCTATCGTTTTACATTTCGAATCATCAACAATTTCCAGTTTGAAGTCTTGAAAAGGATAATATTTCTGTGTGAATCTAAACATGAGTGTTACAATTTTGATGACTTCTGCGTTGAACAAAGATTCATTTTACAATTATTACAGTTTCTTCATATTTTCTCGGAATAATGAAATCTTAATGTGATATTGTATTTAATAGTTGCATTTTGTAGATGCAATACTTGGAATTGACAAGAATGTGCTTATAAATGTTTTATAAGTATCACTCCAATTGTTGTGTTCATAGCGAGTCTGGCTATATGATATTTCGAGATTCATATTTAGTCTGGCGACATGAATGCATTCGTTATATATTTGATGATGCTGATTGGTCGCGCGTCTTGAGTGCGCGGCCATCATTAATATGCATAGAGAGCGCGCTTGACCAGCGCGGCCGTCATTAATATGCATAGAGAGCGCGCTTGACCAGCGCGGCCGTCATAAGAAAGAAGTGAATAATTGGCATGACTGATGAGTGAGAGCGCGCGCGAGCACGCGGCTACTCTGCGATACATGTATGCAACGCGCTTGATTGAGCGCGGCTAATGAGTGCATGACAAAACTAGGTCGGTAAGCGCTAGGTCGGTGAAGACCTAACAATACATGTACTTGATATTGGGTGGAAGAAAAGAGGTGGAGCGATTTTCATGCACGATGTTCCATAAACGAAAGAAAGGAGGGATGCAAAATGAGAGCATGATAGGGGAAGGGAGTGACTAGTGAATATTACTGTTATTGCAGTAGCAACAGTTCTGAATCATGTTCATTTCAGAGTCATGCAGTATAATACATTCTTTGGTTGGACACCAAATTTTTGTACATCGTAGCAATTTTTTTCAGAGAATCATTTTATTACATTCATTAACACCTCATTCATCAATGAGTCTCGCCCTATATTCTAGTTGAAGTTCCTCTGTGGAATTGATAAAAATTCGCGAGAGAAGCTGTACGTGAGATGGAAATATCTCTATGCGCCTGCTCGGTATTGCCCTTCTATTTCTCGGCAGTTGTCAGCTGGTCAACTACGGCACGTCACTCGATTCTCCGATGACACGAAAATATTATTAAAAACTTTCCATTCGTTGATAATTCCCATTTAGAATGACGTCTAATGTTTATATGTATGGATGCCTCTGCAATAATAAGAGACCATCATTCGACAATACTGAATCGAGTGGAATTTGGTGACGCGTGTGCATCGTGTTCATTCTTCAATTATAACAATGTAATTCACTGTTCGGATGACCTTAGTGATAACAATAATAAAGAAGGAATCAGATCCATATCTTCATCTTCATCAATAAGTTCTTGATCGTAGTGTCATGGAACTACATGAAGTTGCTTGTTCTCATGACAAAATAAAGGAAACACCCGATGTTATTGGTGAGTTCATGAAATAGAATAGTATTCCCCGCCTATATACTATTGAATGCCGAAATTCAAGTTCAATTGTCTTTACTGAGTAACTAATTTTTACAAATAGATCTTGTCGTGAATGTAAATGTAGCGAATAATTACTTAATATTGTTTGGATTTTTTTGGGAGAAATATTCATATGATCGCGAAGGAGTAGGAACGAGTTCTGGAATGTCCAAATTGGAACAAAAAAAAAGGTTGCATCGGGTAAGGTGTAAATTCTGATAGTGGCTTTCATAGAAAAGGATGATGTATACGGTCGCGGACTTTTATTCAGAACTATCTGAGGGAAACAATCCTACAATATATTATCTTTGGGTGACTCCACGGTTTAGCCAACACAAGCAAACATTCGAGCGCAATACAATGTCCCAATAATTGTCACGTTTGTTTTCACGATATGAGGGAAATCCTCAAGGGTCCCAGGAAGAGAAGATAAGTGGACAGTTTTCTCAGGCCCTTGCTCAATGCAAACCAAAAACAAAATATCAGTCTATAATTTGGCGTTAACGGAGAAAGCCGTTTGAGAAAATCTATGTAACTACAACCGTTGTCACTTACTTTGATAAAGTTCAACATTTTATAACTGTATGCACGATCCCAATTAAAAGCATCACTATACCCTTACATATATTTCTGTAAAGTTTCATCAAAATCCGATCAGTAGTTTTCGCGTGAAATAGTAACAAACATACATTCATCCTCACAAAGTTTCACATTTATAATACTTGTAGGATATTATTAGTAGGATATGATAAATAATAGAATATATTTGAAAAAATATTTTTGCGATCAATACCATATGAGATAGTTTGTAAATTAAATTATTTTGATAGCGATTACAAAATGTAAATTATGGATTGAGAATTATTCAAATTGCTGTAGTACTATTTTTGGATCTCATAGTTATAGTCTAGTCAACAAGCATCTTTCTGGCCAATTTTTTCAGCAGTCTCCAAAAACTATGTTTGTTGTGTCATCCGATTGGGAATGGCATCTAGATAACTCTTTGAAAAAATGAAGTTCCGCTCGCACAAATTGCAAAAGTTATTAACGATAAACTGAAAAAAACTGGGTTTGGTTCCTTGCTTATACCTCCGAAACTAATCATGATATCCCAAATTTCAAAGAAGATTCGGAAAGAGGAGGAAATTGGCTGATGGAAAGTTCCACCTCCCGGAACTGTAGGACCAATATTTATAATTTTCATCGAGAGTTGAGAATACGCCCGAAAACGGGTACTTGGGCTTACGCGAGTCACGCTTCTTTTGAACACTTCAACAAGAAATGATGTTGCAACATATTGAATATTGAAATTAGAATTCAAAAAAATTCAGTGACTTACAGGGCAAACCAACGAATAATGATCCACCGGCAAAAAATTTTCATTGCAATTTGTCATTTAAATGTGTGTTAACTTGCTTCGTGTCCCCCTGAATAGGTAAAATATATGATAAATAGCGGATCGTATATGCGGCCAATTAAACTATATTTTCTAATATATGTTTTCCCGTATAGTGAATTACATAAATTTGGTTATAATTAGCAATATCTTGTATACCGTACGTAAACAAATATACTGCATAGTATACATTTATATATGCTGAATATATATTACGTCGTTTATACGTTATCATATGGGTCATTCCATGTCAAATCGACCAATAGTTGGAATCAACCCCCTCCGATTTGGATGAAATTTGGTCACAAGTTTGCTTTTATCATGAAACAAGGTTGTACCAAAGAAAAAAGTTAAGGAAATTTTTTCCGAAAGTTTATGCAGAATTCAAAATGTCACTTTTTCAGATTTTTCAAATTTATTTGTGTAATATCTCGAAAACTAATGTAGTTACAGACATGGGGCGAAATTTATTTCAAAGGGGATACTTAGGACTACAGAAGAAATTTTTTTTTGTGTGAAATTTTTGGAAAGTCGAGAAGTGGGAAAAATTTGAAATTCAAAAAATCGTAAAAATCGAAGCCTGCTATGAAATCTGTGGCTGTTTTTTTCACAGAGTATCTTCCACTAATCTCAAAGTGTCCTGAGATTCTCAAGAGGGTGTTTTTTCCTGATTCCAAAATATAAATTTTCGAATTTCGGAAAAAAAAAATTTTTTTTTCATAAACTTCGGATGATGTTGAGTTAAATAATTATTCAATTTCATAATTCTTAATGATAAAAGATGAAATTAACGATATGATAATGAAAAAATAATTTCGAAATTGAAATTGCTTTTTTATTGTTCGTAGTCAATTTCAAAAATATATCAGTAGAGAAATAGCACACTCTGCCATCTATGTGTATACTTCTAATTCTTTTCTGCTTCATAATCACCATGAAAGATTTCACTAGCGACCGCTCTCTCCCATCGAAATATACTTTTAAAGGTCAGCGAATTTATTGTTTACTACAGTAAAACATGGCAATTATTTTTAAGTACTGTTGTGAATAATAGTATTTGTGTTACAACGTTTGAAATTTTGCTCTCGTTACAAAGTCAATCATGAAAAAAAATAAGTGTTCAATTGGTTTATTTCGAAATGAGAAATGCTCTTAAGGAAAATTGATTGACTCTTAAGATTTTTCCGATGCAGATCGCATCTCTCCAAATGCGAGAAGTGGAACAGTTGTTAATTCTATTTGAAGTGATCACAACAAACAATTTCATCTCGATTATATTTATAATCAAAAATTTCGTGCCGACCCGTTTCATACGGGCCAGCATATGAATTTCATATTCATGTCCCCAAAATGCTTAAATCATTAAAAGTAGTTAGTTCCGAATTCTATAATCGATCCAAAAGTATTGTGCCTTCTATTGTACCGGGAAGTAAAGTGTGCATATCATGTACGAAAAAAATTCGAGATGAACTAAAAAAACATCAAGAAATTGAATCAGCAGCCGAACAATCTATGAGAGTCGTAGAGAATGATCCAGTGGAAGATATTTCTCGGAATTCAGATGGTAATACATCTGATCAAGAAGAAACTCCGCTGATGACACAAGAAACAATGTCTTCTAATTTATCTCAGAAGTTGCAGTTATCCCATTTTTCAAGTTCTCCATATGAAATTTGTCTTCCAAACAGTGAAACTTTTACTCCAAAAGAAGGTCATCTAGATCGTCTTAATGCTATTTCAAATTTCTTCAGTTTATCTCCAATTAAAAGAAAGGATTTGGATCGGTCAAAAACTTATGCCCAACTCGAATATTGTGAGATAAAATCGAAGTTACAGTCATGCTTCGAACGTTCTATGAATGATACATTGTACACGATCGACTATGAAACTTCAGTTATTGATGATGATTCAGAAATGACTGGAAAATAAGTAATACTTGGATTGAAAAAAAAAAATTTGATCGTACGAGCAAATCGAAGGAAAAAATGCAAATATTATCTGTACTACCATTAAGTTGGTCAGCAGCAAAAATTGAAAACATTTTTTGGGCATCAACATACATGATAAAGATGGTGAAAGAAGAAGTAAAACAAGATGGTATTTTATCTATTTCTGATTAACACAAAGGCCATCCTTTACTGAGACCTGTTGAAGATAGAGTCCAAGAGTTTTTTAGAAGTCAAGATATCTGTCGAGAATTACCCGGCAAAAAGAATACAAATCTGCCATTGAAAATGGTCAACGAGTGCGAAAGCAAAAACGGTTAGTGTTGGGTAACTTAACCGAAATTTATCAATCTCGTAAACAAAAATACCCATTCGATAAAGTAGGTTTCTCGAAATTTCCGAGTTGAAGACCACCTGAATGTGTTCTTGCTGGTGCATCTGGTACTCCCGTAGTATGCGTTTACCTTATTCACGAGAATTTTAAACCTATATTTGATGGTGCAAAACTTGGAAAATTGAAGCTCGAAAATGAAAGCCAACCGTTCTCTTTATATCGGGATTGCATAAAAATGTTCATCTGTCAACCACCAACGAATGACTGCTACTTTGGAAAATGTAGTGAATGTCCTGGCTCAACAAAATTGAGAAATGAAGTAATGAATCTTCTCAGTGAGAATGTTTTGGATGAAATTACATGTAAACAATGGATATAGGTAGATCGGTGTTCCTTAGAGACAATTATTGAATCAAGTGACGATTTGTTGATGTTTTAATCGAATCTATCCCAAAATTGGTTCAACACGACTTTGTAGCTCAACAGTAGGATAAATATTTTCAGCTTACGAAAACACACCTCAAAGCTAGACAAGTACTAGTTGATGCAGATTTTTCTGAAAATTATTCGTTTATACTTCAAAATAGCATTCAAGGAGTATATTGGAATAATACACAGGCGACAATTCATCCATCGATTTATGAATCGATCGATGAAAATGAGAGTACTGTAATACCTCTTAACTTGTTAATAATCTCAAATAACCTGACGCATAATCCAACAGCAGTTTGCAGTTTCCAAGAAGTATTAACGTCATTTTTGAGAGAAAAAATTGCAACCGTTTCTGAAAGAATTTATTTTTCTGATGGTGCGGCAGCGCAATACAAAAATCTTATTGCACCATGAAGAAGATTTTTGAATCCAAGTGGAGTGGCATATTTTCGCAACCTCTCATGGGAAGGGTCCAAGTGATGGTTTGGGAGGAACAGTTAAAAGATTATCCAGTCGAGCCAACCTTCATCTAACGACTGATGACCAAATTCAGACACCCGAAGAACTTTGTAAATGGGCAAAAGATCATGTTAACAGTATCTACAGTCACTTCGTCTCAGATCAACACATCGAACATGTTGAAAAAAAATTGAATAAGAGATTTGTTTAGAATCGTTATTCGAAAAGTATCTTTGATAATCTTAACGCATAAATCAAGAAATGAGGAAAATTTTAGAACTTAATTATCTTACTAAACAAACACATCGAGGTTTATTGTAATCATCTATTGATGATTTAATCCCTACTTTGGAAAAATCTTAAAATCGTTTTACTGCTTCCAGCTGCACATTTATTATCATCGTCACCTTTATTACTATTGCTTCCATCCATTTATGTGTTGGGTTTTTCCCAATTGTAAAACAATATTTCCCTCACCCTCTCACTCCTTCAATGACATTTCTCCACCCACTCCTCATTGTTTCACCAATCCAAACCTTTTGAGCTCTTCCACAAAATTTGATGAGAACTTAGGAAAATTCCAAATTCTCACAATTTTTGATTAAAAGGATCAGTTCCGAACCATACCTCAAACGGAATAGTTTTACTTGCAAAGTAACCGATATTGTAAAATTACTAAGTTGTTAGAAGTAACTCGCCGAGTTTGTACAGATAACAAAACCAAATTAGTCATCATATACCAACACAGTATGAAAAATAAATTTTGATATTTCTTTGATTAAAATTATCAATTCTCACAATTATTGAGAATTCACCAATACTCCTGCGCTCAATAGAATTGTGGGAAAAATCAAGATTCAAAAATGCTCTACCAGTAACAGGAATACGCAATTGTCATGCCGCTGTTCCTATTTCAACTGACTTATTAAGGATCAAAACTCAATTGTCATTTACTGACGAAGTAGATTCTAGATTAAAAATTACTAATGTTGATGAGTTTACCAATGATGAACCTACTGTTGGCAATATTGCAAACACAGTTCGGTCATCCCCGATTGAAATGCGTTGACAGATCTTCAGAGCTCCCAAACGCAGCGTGAGTTCTGTCATTTATTGAATACTTTTGTGATAATCAAGCGAAGATGAAATATTTTGACTTTGCTTCCCGTCAATTTTTTCAAGATAGGAGATTTTTGTTTTCACAGCAATAGAGTAAGAATCGATCCTGTCGAAAATTGTTGTGATAGAATGTCGCGCATGGATCTCATTATATGGTACATAAATGTTTTCATAAAATTTCAACACTCAATGGGCTCAGCATCAACGCTGTACACATAGTCAGTACGAACTGCTTGTACACAATTAAAGGTACAGCAATAAGAGTCCGAGCATTGACCTGATGCTGAGCCCCATAAGTGTTAACATGTTATTCCAACATTTACGTAGCACATGACTAGATCCACAGGCCCCAACGCAATCGTGTTTGTGTAATTGATGACAAAACTGCTTGCAATTATTACTCCACAAATATCCATTGAGGTGTATAGCGCGCCTATTTATGATGGCCTATTGGGTACCCGCAGTCATTACTCATGTCTTAAGTGACGGAGGAATAGTTTCCTCAGTGTTTGCTCATTTTCACGCAACTATTTTTCCCAAGTGGACAATCTATTGTTACAGCGATTTGCAGCAGCGTTGATTGTTGCTTAATTGCTGTGAAAAAAAACTTCTGCCTCGGAAAAATTTACGAAGAGCAAAATCAAAATATTCCATCTTCATGCTAGGCACCTCACCACTCTGAAGCGTAGTGGGGGAGACGAAACAGTTGTTCTCATCCCTGGTGTTACTACGGTGTGTTGTGAGAGCAACGGCGGCGTGTAACAAGTTGGATGACAACGACTGTTTAGTTCCCCCCATACACTGTTCTTGCGGTGTTTCACCATGTTGCAATTGGACGCTCGGAAAACCTGGAAGCTCGTTTCAAACAATGATGACTTGAACTGTCTTCTTTGCAGTATTGCCAATGGTTCATGAAATTTTTTCTCGACAGTTAACGAGACAATTCGCTCCTCTGAACATTTCCATAGATTGCAATAAATCATTCTATGAATAATGAAATTGATACTGCGGTCGGGAGTGAACGAGATCTGTCATCTCATCTTACATAGCAATGACTTGAACTGACTTTTCGAAATATCAAATTCGTACATCCGTACAATTTTCGAGTTTGAACATCGCCAAAGCATATCGTTCTTCTCTTATTGGTCATCTCAATGCCTGACACTTTCTGCATTGAATTAATCATGTCAATTTCTTATGACTGTTACTCAGTTGAATAATGGATAATCGGAAATGATATGAGCAATAATTCATTTTGTCGATGGATGGGAACTTCTGTCATGGATTCAACCGTGAGAGAAATGTTTGGGAGTTGCGAGTTACTTAGACTTGAGTGCATATGCGGCTCATTGTGGCAACAGCGAAACCTTCCTTCCATACCTGAGTGGGCCAATGCTAGATAGAGATAAGCATAGTAATGTGTGCGTAGGAGATGTAAATGGAAGAGAGATACACCATGCATTGTTGTCAACTCTCGACCCAATATGAAGTCCACATATTCTAGAACAACAGCCACAACTTAACTTGTTTGATTATTTGCGATTCTTCTAATTAGTATGTCCAAGACGATAAAGTATCGGTGCCGCGACTAGTCAACCGCGGACGGTTCAACCGCGACGTTTCAACCGCGTCATTTTAACCGGTGACACTTCAACCGACAGACATTTCAACCAAATGACAGTTTAACCGCTTATTTATTGAATCATACAATGTTCACAATTTGTAAATATCAATCACATAAAGATTTCACAATGATAAGACCGACGCAACATCATGAAGATATTTCAATTTATCGTTACAATTATAATTGCTAACAATATTGTTAAGCCGGTAGTCAATGTCAGCATAAGCCTCTTTACGTTTAGATGCAATATTTAATCCAGTGCTCAATTGCGTTAATAAAGTCTCAGTAATTGTTTGTTCATTTCTAATGGCAGCAATATATTTTGACATTGAAGCATGATGCACTCGGACTTTGCCATTGAACGAATTATGCCAGCCTTCTAAAGAATTATTCGTTTTTATCAAGTTGTTGAGAACAGCCGCATAGTAATTCCACAAGTCAATAGAAAAGTATGGCTTGAAACGGCGCTTTTCACTTTGCGAAGTTACTCCAATCCAAGTTTTTTTGAAATAGCTCAACAACGGTTCCAAAATTATTTCGTTGTCCTCATAATATGGACTTCAACTTCGACTGATCAGTCCCCTCCATATGCTATGTTTTCGGTGGATCACTGCGCGCAAAGTTACAACTATCATGAATTTAATTTGTTGTTGTTTTCCCGCGATGAGAAGATAAGTCATCTAGAATACATGACCACTTGATATTCGATGTTCATATTTTCATCAAAATCACATCAACTCGGGATTGTTGCGTTATAATCAGTCGAAAAAATCGATGATAATGATTACGATATCCTTGACATCATCTGAATTTATATTTCATAGAATTGGTTTGTTGGGCCTATCAATCTGATGTATCCGGAACCTTGTTCCGCATTATTTCCGTAATTGATGTTCACAAACTCAAAGCATTCTATATATTCATGGGTCCTATGACTATACGATAATGCCAGTTGCACGCTTTTGGTGTTGAGTAAACCTGCATTTCTGGCCCTGAAACGGGACGGAAACAACTACTAGAACCACCTAGAGCGGAAAAGTTATCATAGGGTCCATGGTAAAACTAAATTTTGAAAGACCCTTACCATAACCAGGTACAAGCTAGACAAGCGTGGGTGTTCACGCTTACCAAGCCACACCTTGCCTTCATCCTTTTAAAATTATGTACGCTGATTGGGCGACTTTATTTGTTAATAACTCGAAAACTATTGGTCGCATTGCGAAATGGTAGCGATGTTTAGAATCAGCGTCCTCCTGTTCATTTACAATTTTTCGGTTCCTCGATGTTTCGGAGACACGGTGTATGTATAGATAGTGAATCCATCTTCGTATTACTTGCTACTGGAGTGAATAGTCGGTAGTTGTAAGCTCGTTATGATATGAAAATTTATTGATTCTTTCGTCAAATTTCAGATACCGTACATGCTGATCATCAGTATCGTGATCGCTTATCATCTGCGTAGTTCACTCTGATACACAGATGATGTGATGGTGAAACTATTTGCATTGCCTCTGATTATTTTCAGTGAAGTATAGATCGCTTTCGCGGCGACTTCAACGGGAAAATCTAATTCGCTACGAAGGATTGTATTTCTATGAATAGAGAAATCTATGATGCGTTTCTTGTAGAGAGCTCAAATATTAATGAGATATGATAAAGAGAGCTCAGTTAATCGAAATAGAGAAGTTACCTCATGCTGTAGTACATTGACAACATGATCGATGAATGTATAGAGTGTTTTCCAATGTTGAACACAATGACTGTGGTGCAGTCCGACGTTGCCGACAAAGCGGTGTCAACTGAGGATTCAACTGATATGGTACATTTAGATGCTGTGCTTGCCGCATTAGTAAAGAGTAAAGTTGAGGCAATGAGAGCTGCATCGACTTCGATATCATCTATGATATCCACAGAGGAGTGGAGCACTGGAATAATCGCACATGGCCATTCCAAATTGGCATCGATTCTTTCACTGCAACACCGCGGTCGCCATGACGAATATCAGAAAAATTATAGTAGGGAGAGTGAGCTTTATCCAATGAACGATTATCAGCATCATAAATATCGAAATAGACGTAACAATTCGACACATTATGAGTATGACACCGACGAGCTGAATGCGCACCCACGACGGAATAATAAAAGTAAGTTCGTCTGTCTGATAAATGAATATTGGATGAATATTTATCATTACATTTTACGCATTCATGAACATCATTGATGTTGGAAAGGACACCGACGTACGTCAGAACTATCTGGATGTTCAGAATACAAACGCTCTTCTTCACTTGATTCGCACATGCAGCCCAATGGATTGAACGTCGGTTCAAATGCTCTAATAGATCCATGTGGACGTGACCAAATGCAAGCAGTCATAAATATTGGGCGAGTTGTACGATTATCGAATGATGGTGAAGAATATCCCGGACTCCATCGAAGTTCATACTCATTTCAACAAACCTCGGGACGCATGTAAGTAGACTTGTACGAAACTTTTTGGTGATGATAATAGCTGTTACAGAAAGATTATCTCATTTTACACAGCACATTAATGTATACTAATGCATTTGCTGATACCTATTGACGGCATATTAGTGTCACATGTGCAACAAATATGTGAGAAATTGATTTTAAATCAAAACCTCTCTAGAATTGCTTTGATATGAGACCGGTTGACACAAGTGAGTGACAGGGGAGAAACACAATGAAATAGGGCCACACGAATTAGTCCGCGGAAAAATAACATAAGATGCAAAAAACCATGGTTCAATATTACTTGATCGCATTTGTGCAATGCTTTGCAGCTGCCTCACTTTCCTCCATTGAGGTATATCTAGGACGCATCGACTGAAGTTGAAGAACGGCGTAAGAGGATTCCCAATTGGACTCCCGGTTTAGAAAAACACTTTTCAATTTATTGACGCGAAAGAAATCACTTTTATTGAGATGGTATATAAGGTATCATATCCCTAATTCCACGCCAAATCACCGAGTTTTTGATCCGACCCCTTTCGATTTGGCGGAGGATTTTTCATCATTTTCTGCCCTAACAAAGACATCTTTCAAAATTTTTTTTGATTTTTTCCCCTACATAAAAAAAGTTACAAGTTTGGAAATCAAATGCTCTTCCATGTATTGAATGCTACATCTTTTCCGAAGATTGACCGTTTGGGGCTGTTTTTTTTCAAAATTTTTCTTCTCGAATCTTTTTTCTAGAAAAAAATACGAAAGAATTTCCAGATGTCAGAATTTATGAAATATTTCAGTATTTTCAATAAACCCGTAATTCTTTCGAGATCTGAAACTTTCGATTTTCAAATTTTAGAACGAAGTTCCTCAACGCGGCTTACGGGTGGAGCGATTTAGTAGAAATCGTCACGTAACAAAATTCGGTCTGCTGTGTGTGTATGCGTGCGTGCAGTGGTTGTAGATCGTGAGTGAGATTCACCCCACTACGCGGCCATACCAATAGCAGATAGCCCATGCGGGGACCGACGCGGGTTATTCTTCATTGGTTTGGCAGCGCGGTGGGGAAAATCACACTCACGATCTTCCACCACTGTTGCGTGTTCGAACCTACCGCCAGCAAGTGAGCACACGGGCAGGCGACTTCGGGTGTATTCGTTTTGGGCGCTCACAGTACTGTGAGCGCCACTGAGCGCTGTTTGCGTTTATCTTGCCGCTGCAGATGCTGAAAAGCGTGATAATGGTTGCGTTCAAACGGCAACCATAACGCTCACATGTGCCTTACAGGAGCGTGGTTACTAAACCTTGCTTATACCTCATATAGTTTCGAAGACGAATGCCATTCGCCTATTAAATCGTATCCCGCGTCATTTGTCATTACCTGTCTATCACATCAAGTTCAAATAGTTATATCTGAAGTAACTGAAAACAATGAAATTTTTCATTGAGAATGGCAATAGCTTCACCTAAATTATTTTTAATTGATCTAGAAGATGCAATGACGAATAGGATATTCACAATATCTGTGACTGCCGAAGAAGTACAACAGTTGAACGACGGTAACTATGCATGAATAACGACAATTTTTTCATAAAACAATTCCTTCATCCATTAGTTATTATTATAAGTGATAAACTGTGCAAAAAATATTGATGAATGAAAAATTGATGATTTTGTTTCATAATTTGTGAATGTCGGCTTCATGAAGAAATATCTATTTCCTTGAAGTAAACTTAGTAAACTTTTTATTTTTTACTGATGGAAGAAAATGACAATTTTTGTGTTAATTCGTTTTTTCAGACCCATACTTTGCTACGAAGAAGTTGGACGAAGCAAAAAATTCGGAATATGCAAAACAAATAAGTGGTATGCCTAAGTTTTATTTCTAATTTTTTATATTTGACATGGAATATTCCCTATGTGAAAAATATTCTGAACACAGCATCATAATGTTAATTTTGATAACCTATGCTTCTATGATATCCCATTTGTTAGATGAAAATCCGGAATCCGTGGAAGCCCTCGATAACGATATGGATTCCAATGAGTCCAATGATGTCAATGCATCGGGTGTCCCGAATGACTGTAGAGTCGGAGATTCAGGTATATTGAGGACAAAAAACGATTGAATTGATTCTCATAAATTATATTGTATGTCTATATTGAATTTCGTGTATATGATTATGTATAGTTTTCAAATGGCCTCACGAAGCGATACTTATACTGATAGAAGAGTACCGAATGAATGAGACCAGATACAATAGCGGAAAAATGTCACAAAAGAAACTTTGGGAAAGTATAAGCAACCAATTCAGCATCTACGAACATAACATAACTGGGCTGCAATGCCAATCCAAATTCGCAGGATTGAAAAGGACATATAGAAGTATCAAGGACCACAATAATAGATCGGGTAATTCTCCAAGGAATTGGCCCTACTTCACTGTAAGTTTCAATGTATAACGCTTTCAATATATAAACGCTTTTTCTTCAGCTGATGGATGACCTGTTAGGAGCTAAGCCTAATATTCCTCCAATAGCGACGTGCTCATCCACTGGCGATAGATCACGAACAATTTCAACAAGTAGCAGCGTAAGCACAGAAAATGAGAAAGATGAAAGTACAATCAGAATTAGTAAGTATACAGCTTGTCATCATGCATAAAACATGTAATAGATAAAATTCGAATTTTCATGAGGAATAATTAACAAATATTTTGAATTAACAAATTTGGTTTAGAGAGATCTAAGAAAGAGCAGCCCATTGACAAGTTACTGGATGCTCTGAAAGAACGCTCAAATATCCAAGAGGCGAATAAAGAGCGTAGATTTCGTGAACTATTGGCGTTGAAGGAACGACAAATGGATGAAAATCTTGAATTAAGAAGAAAAGCTGTAGAATTGTTAACTCAAATAGTTGACCGTAGAGAAACATTTTGATTTTTAAGACTACAAATGCATGACCTAATGTTAGTTTTATTCATAATATATTAGTTCAAGCTGCGTTATTTCTTCTTTATATTCAATAATGTTAATGAGATGGAAATATAAATAAATTTTTATCAAGCTATTTTCAAATAGAAGGAATCGTTCTATGGTGTACAATATTCGCTGTATTCTTACAATCCAAAGTGTATGCATTTCAATTTTTCGTATCCAAGTTCATTTGAAGCTGCTACAAACATAATAACTCAAATAATAGAGACATTCATTAAATAACAAATGAACATTCTTTATACATTAATAAGAGCAGAATGAATTTTTCATATTTATAATTAAGTTAGTATTTCAGAAAGTTCATGGTAGTGTAGTCACAATTCATTTCAACAAAAACTTTCTTCCAATTTCCTACAGGCTAAAATTTATACAATTACAATGTTCGTTACTCTATTCAAACGAAAACTTCACAATTTTATAAAACTTGATTTTCAATTATACTTGATGGAATGAATATAAGTTATATTCCGAAGCTTTAAAAATTCCTTTTTGGAAAAAAGTTGAATGAAATTAACAAAATTCGCAGATTTTGTCAAATGTGTCTCATGGGAAGCTGATAACATATTGCATCACGTTTATGAGCACCTTCAGCAGCCACTTCTCTACCTTGGATATAGATGAAATTTTCATTATTATCCTCATTTTCTCCTACAATATTTTCATCAACTTTTAATTCATCTGATTTTAATACGCATATATTATGTAAAATACAACGGGCGATTATAAAATCGGGTATCAAATCTGTTCGGGTCATATCTAGCACTGTCAATAGACTACGAAATCTTTTTTCCAGTAGTTCAATAGCTATACGTGCAGATGAGTGACAAAAATTATAGTTTTTCTGATGAATTGATAAATGACAATCATCTCGATACGGAGTTAAGAAGTTTTCATGAATAGGATAGGTTGCGTCACCAACTAAATGACAGTTATTTGGAAATTTCAGTGGATTATTGAGATGGTCATTTACTTCTGAAAGACGAAATACTCGAGCATCGTGTAATGACCCAACCTCTCCAGTATAACAATGAAGAAATTTTGTTTGACTATCACATACAGCCTATGAAAAAAAAATTTATTTTTCTTATACAATGCCACGAAACATCATTCATTATCATATCATTTACTTGTAACTGGATTGAATGGTGTCCTTTCCTGTTAACATGGACTTCCGAGTCTTTATGAGGTTTGGTAATATTAAAATGTGTACCATCCATTGCGCCAATAACATTTGGAAAACCACTTGTAGCTTCAAATCCATTCCAAATGTCATTAACTTTATCAGGATTAGGCCAAACTATGAAGTTTTTAGCAATCGCAACTAATGCCTTTACAACTCTACGCACACTCAACAGTGTTACTGCGAAGCTGACATCAAATCTTGGACAAAGCGATCTAAAAACACAAAATCAATCAAGTTTCCTCACTTTTATTTCTTTACATACAACATTCATGAAATAAAGAAGTTTTTTGACATACCGATATGAATCAGGAGTTACCATTCTCCACAGTGCAATAAGTAATTGCTTCTCTGGCGATATCATTTGACATCCTCCACTTTTTCTTATTAATGAAGATTTTATTGTATCCATTAGAAAATTAAACGTTGATGGACGCATTCTAACACGAATTTCAATAATGATTACAGTAATAACAACTAATATCAATGTAATCGTAATAATAAGTCCATCGCATTGCAGTATAAACTTGATGACTGATTTTTGTCTATGCATTGTAAGAATAGAGAAATGTATAATAATTACCTGAAACGCGATTGGAATTCTTTTTCGGTGTAAGCTTGCACTATGTTTTCGACATAATTTTTGAGCTTCGGTAAATTTCGTCTCCTATGATAATATTCCAAGTATGTCCTGAAAGATTTCCAAAACATTTCATCATCACTGTCTTCAAATTCCTTAAAATCGGCATCATCACTATCGTCATCATCACTATTAACGATTTTGAATAAATATTCTACTGCTCGAGAAATAGCCGAATTATTTTCATCCGCCATATTGATGCCAATTGACTATTGTCGATGGCCAACTGACTTTTGTCAATGCTCGTTGTGGCTTATGATGATCAAAACGAACGGTTACTGTACGAGTGACGTGAGCGTTCGTGAGCCAAGATGAATACCAATAAATGGCGCTTATGAGCGTGAGCGCTGAGAGCGTCTAAGCGCCCAAAACGAATACACCCTTCCTTTTTCTTTCTATCTTTTTCTATCATTTATTATAAAACCTACAGCGTGTTTGCCAGATGTGTGTCCCGTATGAGAAAGTATGAAATTATTACATTCTTCTATCCGTTTTCTTCTTTTTTCACAGAGTCCTACTATGTCGTGTTTTACTCTACTAAGTGCTTCGCTAAGTTCAATTTGGTGTCCGTAAGTAGATAGAGTTCTGGCGTTGTACGTTACTATGTAGAGTTGATCTGTCTTCTTTATTTTTGAGTTAATTATTTCATGGATTTGTGTCTTTTTTTTTCTTCTTTTTTTTCTGAAGAAGTTTGAGATATCTTCTTTAGAGGGTTTCGGTCTTGATCTTCCACGGTGACCAGCCGGGTTGGAAGATGGTTTTCGTTGCTCAGTTGAAATTGGTTGGATGCTGCATCGTAGAGGGAGGCGCCTGGTATTTGCTATTGATGTAGGTTATTGGTTGTATTGTCGTTGATTTGGTTGCGTGATGTGTTGGTTTTTTTTACTAGGTAACTTAAAATGCTTGGTTTTAGAACTCCTTCTGAGGCGCTGATTGATCTGGGTATAGATGGGGTTTGTTGTTTCATTTTGTTTTTCTTGGTAGCTCTTGTTGTACTACGAGTATTTTCGGCTGGTGCTTGAGAATTGGTGTCCGACTCTGGGGTTGCCTCTAGTGTTCTTTTGTTGTTGGGATTTAATATAACAAGTTTGTCGTACTTTATTGTTACTTTATTTCCCCTTTCTCGCTCTTCATTGGCTTCCATTCATAGCTCTTTTCTTTTTTCTAGTATGTACTTAGGGTAATTTCGTTCAAGTGGTATTAGGTGTCTTTAACCTTTTTTGCTTGAGGATGTTGATTTTTGAACTGAGAGTAGAGAAAGTGACGATTATTGGTCTCGGTTTATCCCCCCTCTTCCCTACTCCCTTTATTTTCTGAATGTCTCTATAGTCTAATTTTGAGAGAAATTTTTCACTTATGAATTGCAATACATTGTTTTCTAAGTTGTGGTAGGACGTCGCGCCCTCTTCAATACCGAAGAGAATTATGTTTCTTTGTCTTGCTTGTTTTTCCATGAATTGAATTCTTTTGTCTTGTTGTTCGGTTTTTTCTTCCAAAATTAGGTGTTTTTCTCCCAATATGTTAAATTTTTTTTTCTAATTTGTTAGTTATGTTGAGTATTAATCGTTTTGTCACCTTTTCGCCACTTTTTTGGATTTTTATCTTTCGTTTGTTGAGTTCTTTTTGGAAACTTCGTAGCGTTTTCATAATTTCCTCCATATTTTACTTTGTTTTTTTTTCACTTGTTGCACCGTTATTCGGGCAAAGTTGGTATTGTTTCGGAGTTGTTGTGCGTAAGTAAGACGCACTGTGTTACTCTTCTGCTGGGTGGCACTGCTACGTCGTTCTTTTTTTTTGTTATGAAATGAGTACGAAAATTGCCATACCCGTTACAAATGTGAGGTTATGTTTTCAAGAAAATTTAGGTAGCTTTCGCAATCTTTTGCTTTCGCACTACTGCACTTTTTCGGATTTGCACTGGTTCGATTTGAGTTTTGTAATAGCGAAAAATAGACTCCAAAGGTTCGTAGATTTGTATTTGATTTCTTCTTCGGTTTTTCCGGTTTTGTGTATTTACCATTTAATTTGGAAAAATTCACCCACACTATATAGTCGTATTTACTAGTTTATTATCACTTCGTATAATTTTCGACACTAAATTCACTCTAATTATATTTTTAAATGGCTTTTCAAACGGACTATGATGTTAACGCGTCACAGTAGCGCCCTCCTCCCTCCCATGATGTAGCTTCGGCAAAATTAATATTGAAGTCTCCGCTTAAATTCATTGGTAAGTCATTATGTTTTTTTTTATTGCACGATATTCTCGAACATAATCAGCATTTTTTTTCGGCATTATTTATTTTTATTTTACAATATTGAACAATAATTTTCAAATTCATACACGCGGCACAGAGATTCAACGATATACTGCGCTTGATCTTGCTCTTTGCCTCATCCTCTTTCTTCCTCTAATATATGCCCAGAGAACAGGGCGCAAGTAAAAGGCAGAAAATAATGTCCCCAATAGCTCTCAACGCTTTTTCTCTCTCTCATCTCGTATATACGCAGAAAATATCACGACGCTTCGGTTCTCTCACTTACCGTCGGCCCGTGCGTGAAATAGATAAGAAGGGGGACGCTACGAACCACCGCACAAGGGGGAGACGGAGTATAGGGAAACTACATGGTAACGTGTTCCGCCTCATTCTTTCATACGATGAACCCTATACAACCATATCATTTGTCTCTTTCCACTGACGCTTTTTCGTTTCATAACATTCATTCCACATTGTCCCAAAAGAAGTTTCACTTCAAAATACCAGAAACGAATGCTCAGCGCCAACAACAATATATTGTAGTCAGAGTTTGGCTGAAGTTTTTTGGCTCAACAAATATTGGTCGTAAGAAAAGAAGAGAAGCTACTTAATTAGCCCGACAAAGTGGATTTAGTAATCTTGCTGTGCCTATTGAACTCCGGTCTGCGAGCATTCCATTAACATCGGATGAAATAATTCTTGCTATTCGCAAGCAATCCCCTCTCATTGCAGCTTGCGCTACAACTATACATAAATCACAAGGTGGAACTTTTAGTGCAATTGTTTACGAGTATAGTGAGATACACTCGCAAGAACTTGTTCACGTTGCGTTATCTCGTATTTCGAATATCAAAAATTTGTATATTGTAACACCTGAAGATGATCCAATGAAATTCAAGTTTCATTATAATCGAAAGCAAGCCAAATCAACGAATAATTTTCTCCAAGAATTTCGGAGATTATCTCTAAACGAATATCACACCAGAACGCAAATGATCTTGGATATGATTTGTGAAAAAAAAGGTGTGTCATTATTAACTTCTAACTACCGAAGTTCAAGAAATCATACATTGGATTTCAACTATTCAGTTACTGAAAATGCTAATCTTTCCTACCTTTCTGAAACGTGGATGGAAAATGAAGAGGAAATTATCATTTCTGATTGAAATTGCGTCTCTCATTATAAACGAAATAATATCCGTGCAGGTGGGGTCGCAATTTACAAAAATTCTAAAGATATCGTCGGCGTTTGTACTCTAAATATGTTAATGATTTTGTCGAATATGAGTGAATTGACTACTAGGCATTCATCAGTGGGTGACGTTTGTGCGGTTGTTTGGAAAATAGGAAACGATATTGGGGTAGTTATTATAGCTATTTACATTTTCCCCAATCAAAATATTGGGGATGTTACATAATTCATGCACAGATCACTGTTAGCATTTCCGGACAGAATTCAATCTTTATTATATGTATCCTGTTATAGCTATAATCATTCAATGATTTCTATGATAGATTATGATGATCAGGTCAAAAAATTTTTTTTTCTGGTATCTACTTCCGCATAATGTATGGTTTATCATTTCGTATATAATTTTCTATAGATAAATATTTTCACTGAACTTTCAAATGAAATTCTCTGGAGGGATTTGTTTTTTTGGATTATTCGTCTCGAGAAAATAATGTAGAATGAGAATTGGAAACAGATTTCTTTTCATATTACATTCAGAATTAGAGGAAAAACTTGAAGAACCTCGTTCCTGACGGGTGTCCCCGACCGCCCAAGTTTTTTTTGTGTTGCTTGAAATATTATTCACTATCTTTCTCTCTCTCTGCCTTGACCTCTCTCTACAGTATATTCGTCTCATTCTCTAGCAGATACGTGAAGTTTCACTTCTACCGCGAGTGCAGTCTCACACCTGATTTCTTTTTGTGTTTTTTCCTTTGTTTATTAATAGTGCAAAAAACATTTTCTATAAATTCTTCACGTCGTATGGTGGTACTGGGGGAGCTCCCGCGTTGGGTGCTGCTGTCTCAGCAGTGGTCTGCAGCACGCAGAAGAACTCTCTTCAACGTTAATCTGAAAAAAAACGCGCAGTGTTTCCGTTAACAATATGATATTCCTCAGAGAAGTCACAGGGATTTGGAAAAATATCAATTTCCAAAAAGTAGGCACGCCTTTGAAATTGAAAAATAATTTTAGAACAAAATGTCTCGGCAAAAATAGGCTATAATTTTTGTCATTATTGGGATATCGAAAGAATCCCATGTACTTCTTCAGATAATGCATTTCCATTGATACAGTAAAAATTTGATTGGATGAAATTTGCTTGAGTTTTGCTGCAAGCCGTACTCAAAAAAGTAATTTCGAAAAAAACACGTTCAAAGTTTTAGGTTTGTTTATTTATGTTATGAGTTGGTAAAAAAAACTACGTACCTTTAATCAGCGATGCCGGCATCATATAGCTGGCCTTCGAGAAGCAAATCATCATCTTTTGAATGTTTTTTCGAGCTTGTTGAGGCTCTTGTTGCTCCTTTTGCAGCGTCTGTGAGCGAGCGCTCCGCCAGCTCGACTTGCACTGCGTTGGTCTCAACGCAAAAGTTTAAACAATTTGGGCCGATAATTATTCCCATTGTCTCCATAACTTTCATGAGTCTTTTCAGGCCATCATTGAACATTAATACCGCGATATTAGTTGCAATATCAATGATTCTCTTGCTTCCGGACTGGGACTTAGGGGCTATTGCCCAATCGGTTGCTATAACGGTTCAAAGGTTTTCGATTCGAGATTTCCGATCGATTCTTCGTCACATAGCTGCGCTTTGTTCCCTTTTCCCCTGCGTATACTGTTCTATTCTTTATTTTCACGTGGAAAGAATAATCCGGAACACTTGATATTTCAGGATACATACGGATGGTGTCGCTTTCATCCACAAACTGGCGGTATGACACTATTCCTATATGTTATGCTTGGATTGACAGAACTTTTTGATGGATATTATTTCGGCCCAAGCAAATGCCTATAGACTGGGATCGCTGAGTGGGTTTATCATGAAGGTGTGAGGGAAGAATGATGAGGAATTCATGACGTTCACTACATGTATAATATATTGAATTTGAACGAATACACAAGTTCTAAATATTCGAGGTTGGAATTGTTTGATCAATTACATGCGAAATAATACATTCAATAAAAAGATTATGATACCTTATTTGGTGTACTTTGAATACGAACAGTATGTGATGAATTAGTCGTGATCCGGTGGAAGAGTTGCTTCGGAACGAAAGCGGGAACACCACGTCTTTCGTATACTTCAAACGGGAACACCACGTTTGGAATTGAATTCAGAAATTGACACTGAACTGCATTTCATCAGTCGAATTGAATTTAGGATTCTTTGTTGAAATTAGAGGAAATGGTGCTTCAAAGTCCAGGTCGTGGATGTTTCCGATGTCCTCAGTCGAATGTGTGCATTTATCGTTATCTTCAAGTAGCAGAACATTTGAAGACTTAGATGTCGATGTTAGAGAGAGAGCTGACGATCGAGAAAGAGGGGTAGCTTATAATAATTATACGCTATTGAGTATATACATAACCAGATACCCAATAGTGAATATTTATCATATCATCCGAATGAATTATACTTATATATATTATGTAATCATTTCGATTATATAAGATATATGTAAATATAATATAATAGAAATTGTATTGTAGAGTAATTATATTCACTATTCAGTATAGCTGTGTCTCTAGGTATATGAGAGCGAGTTGTTGATGAAAATGACTATTTTACATAAATTACGTCTGTAAACATGAATATTATACACAATATTAATGTTTGTCCGCGAATGAACATCTCACATTTCTATTAGAAATCTCGGCATTATTTGTTAATATTGATGAATTAATTTTGCAAATTATCGAGCACTTATGGATAATGTTTATACTTATTTCATCGAATTCTCAATTATACAAATAGTTTAGAGAATGTCAGCGACTGGGTACCTAACTCCTTAGTCGAATTGACCATTAGTTACAATGCAGGTGGGTAGAAAAGAGGATCGGGTCGATGTTACGATAGTTTAACAGGTTAGTACCAAAATAATATAACATGAATAAAATAGATAATAGTGAATATTCAATGAATACGTCATATATATATCAGTAATAAATAGAATATATAAATACACAATATATTAATATTGTGAAAAACTTCAGTAATAACATTGAGATTCGATTGCAGGTTATGGCACTGCCATAGGATTTTATTCTGGAAAAGTCGTCGGCTACACAACCCGAAACAAACGTTGCATGAGTTTTGAGTATAATCAATGATTCCACGAAAATGATAACCTCTCAACAACAAACAACAAGGAGCATGACTGTCGAATGAATTTCAAAGGATCGTCAAAAGCCATGGAGGCCGACATGGCTCGAGAAATATTCATCAATAACCCGTTATTCATCGAAAGTAACGTGAGATTAGGAACACTCATAGGAGACGACGACTCCAGCACTATCGCAACTTTACGCCGCGAAGCTGCATATAATATAAAAAAGTTGAGCGATAAAAATCACGCTGTCTCAAAGCTCAGCAAATGTTTGTATGCTGCACAATTACCTACTAATTTGGTTAAATATTTCAAATATTGTTTTTCGTGTGTACTGGCCATCAATCAAAATGACACTCCGGCGACCACAGCCGGTTTACTTAATATCGTTCCTCACGCTTTCGATTCTCAAGAAAAATGCGGCAAGTGGTGCACTTATACGGAGGATCCTTCCAACTATCGCCACAAATTGTTATCTGGAGGAAAAGGATTAACGGGAGATATTCTTCGGCAGAAATTACAAGCAATATTTCAAACGTTTGCCAATAATGCTGACAAACTCAGTCCATGTGGTTCAAGTCAAGCGAACGAATCGATGAATAGAACTATCGCCAGTACCGCTCCCAAACATTTACGTTTTGGAGGATCGTCATCAAACGATATTCGAGTCGCTGCCGCTCTCATCCATAGAAACATTGAAAACACTGCGATTGCCAACGTTATGGATGAATTGAGAACTCCATTATGTGAGTCGTCCCTGCGATATCGCATAAAAAAAGACCACATTGCTCAAGTGAAGAAACAGAAATCTAAAACGGTGGAATTTGAAAAACGCAGGCGACAATTGTCCGAACTATCGAGTAAAAAAACCACGAAAACCAGTAACAATGAAGGTCTATGCTATCAATCTGGTTGTAGACTTGATCTTGGGATGGAGTTTATCGACCAACCAATTATGCCACTTCTTTCACACGCAGTTGAAGATTTCGCATTTATTTTTTTCGATTTGGAGACAACTGGATTTGGCAAGAGCAGTGAAATCGTTCAGATAGCTGCAGCGTATGGATCGACAATTTTCGACGTGTATGTGATGCCAATGAAAGAAATATCCGTTGGATCTAGTGCCGTAACAGGTCTCGAAAAACGGTCGAACAATTTATATTTATACAATGAACCGATCATTTCTCTGACAGAAACGGACGCAATGAAACGATTTTCTGAATTCCTGGATCGCATAAAAAAGAAAATCATCCTGGTTGCGCACAATTGCTTTTTGTTTGACAGTGTAGCACTCCTAGATCTCGTACAACGCTTGGGAATATTCACGAAATTCGCAGAATTCGTCGTCGCTTTTGCCGACACACTGCCACTTTTCAAAATGAAATTGAGAAATAAGCGTGGTCCAGAAGCCAGTTACAAGCAAAATGTGCTTGCTGAAGAGTATTTGGGTGACCATGCTTCAGTAGGTGCTCACAATGCCGTCAAAGTACTACAGCAGTTAGTAGAGCATCCAGCTGTCAACATCGAAAAGAAAGACATTTTCGAAAATTCAAAAACACTCAATTATTTGATTCCAAAAGAAAATATCGCCGAAAAAATGATACAGTTGGAACGAGATTTCCAAATTTCAAGCCTATTAAATGATAAAGAAAATGGTCGCATATCATCTGCCATAATTTCAAAAATAGCTGTTGCCGGAATAACACTCGATCATTTCTTTCAAGCTTATGAATCCAGTGGAGAAAAAGGAATACATATTTTACTTGCTCAAGACATTGGCGGCAAACCACGAGTGAGCAAGAATGAAACAGTTATAAGCAATCCATGTAGGAGAATATCTATTTTGTATGAAAGATGATAGTCGTAAATCGTTCCAATAAACAACATATATTTGTACCGTGTATCTATTATATACTTATATTCCTTAGACGTGAATAAATCAAACCATAGTTTTACTAATGGAACTAATTTTCTCAATCTTATTCTCACGAATACATCCTTCCAAAATAGTTCATAATTTATTTGCGTGGAAAAACGCATAAGTTGCCGATTTATACTTATATATGTAGCGGATGTGTAAAGGTATTGTAAATGACGTACACGAATCCGGCTAACAATTCGTAATATAAAATGATAATTTATTTGTACTATGGATATGATGGGTACAAGAAGTGTTGTGTGATCGAACTCGATAACCGAATAAAACTAAATGCGTGAACGCGTTACCTCTATTATATAGATTCTAACTAGCTGGAATGTTGTTTTGATTCCGCGTAGCGACAGAGTGCTAACGCGTCTGGAAAGTATACATTATATTTTGGTTGTGTCGTGAGTGAGGAATGCGACAAGTGCTGCATATATACTAATCACACATACATGCGTGAGACAGTGAGTCGAGCATGCGGCGTTGCCACATTTATAACCAGGGAGTTTGTATAGTCCATCGCATTCAGAAACCAGTCCGATTAATTCGATATTTCTCTTTAATTTCATCGGTGACCCGCGATTCAATCCACATTAACTCATTGCTTATAATCTAAGGTTGCATGTGTTCGTTTTTCATCAAGAAAAGTTGAAATTATCATGTGTAAAAACATGGAAAACCTGACCTCGGCCCCCTTCACGCCATAAGACCTGTGTTGAAAGGGCGCAAAAAACGTGATTTTGACATTAAATATCTCCGTTTCTAGACGGTGAATCCTTGTGAAATTCCACCATTACTTGGATATTACTCTAAATTTCGTGTTCACAAAATTTCATGCGGCTGAGTTGGAAAATAATTTTTACGTGAGAATCGATAGAACCTCCTTAACTTGGGTTGTATGTATGTATGTATGTATGTATGTATGTATGTATGTATGTATGTATGTATGTATGTATGTATGTATGTATGTATGTATGTATGTATGTATGTATG
>JABMBR010001718.1:0-88297 GCA_018881525.1 Meteorus sp. PSUC_FEM 10030008
TATTATTTATATTATTATTAATATCATTACCATTATTTTTCACTCGTTTATATCATTAATCTTTACGGGTTGTACTACCGTAATGAGGGTAATCATCCACAAATTCGTTCAAATCGATTTATAATTTTATTTTACGCGCGCCTAGAGTTTTTAGTCATAGTCTCCCCAACGTACGTTCAAAATGTTGACATACTCTCGTATTTCTGCGTAGAGTGCAGGTTCATTTTTTCATACATGTTCATGTCTGCGTGTGTTTATTGTTTTTCTGTACCATTTGCGTGTATATGCATATATACACATATGAAAATTTATGTTTGTGCGAAAGGTGTGTGTATATTTATTTATGTTTACTATGAGAATATGATGTGTATGTGTACAAAATTCGAAAAAACGAAAGACAAAAATGAACACTGGCAAGGAATAATGGATTGTTATGTAAGCACTGCGACACAACTGGTACGCAGGTTGCCGATAGACTGACGAGTTATGACTCAGGATGATCGTGATGGAGGGCAAGAAACGGGCGCGCGGGTTTACCAGTTCGTATGCGCGTACTGTAACGACAGCGGATACCGGCTCGTATATACACGGCTATGAGTGAGAGAAAATATGATGGTGGTAGTGGTGGCAACGCCGTGTTGATACGGGAGTGGGATATGAGGCAATACGGTGGTGCCACGAACAACTTTAAGTGTGAGGGAGTATAGAACATAGACACAGACAAAGGGTGGGGTCGAGTGGGTGAATACATGGCATTGGTGAGTAAGCATGTGCGGATGTCTACGTATGTATACTCCCAGGTTTATAGAAGCTTGCAATTGGTGAATATATTCACGCTGCGTCTCTTTTTACGTACTGGAGAAAAATTTACAATTTCTATTCCATCATGCCTATCTCCTCTCATTCCGTTATGACGTCCCCACAAAATTTCCAAGAAATTAGGCTTTCTACAACCTTTTCCCTGCGTAGGGCAGTGTAAAATAGAATGGAGTGAAAAATACCGGTTATATAAAAATGTACATGAAAATTATCGTTTTATTTGACATGATGCGACACAATGAGGGATTAAGGTAGAAGTTGCGCACAAAACACCGACAGGTGGCTGATGGCGCAGCAGGTCGCAGTACAGAAATTGCAGATGCAAGTCACTGAGACGCCAGGTGACGCGACCAAATTTGATAAAGTATATAAAGTCAAGCACAATATGACAGAAAACGATAGCGGGAGGAAGGGAGATTCAGGACGACATGAACAACAATTACAAGAGAAGGGGTGTATAACGTTCGGTTCTCAAGGTTGATTATTTGATCATATTATGATTTATATATGCTCTGAAGACGTGTGGAGTTTCAACCCGAGCATCTTATAAATATGAACCCGAATATTTGACTCTATACCAGATACTACCACCATGCCCTCTCACACTCGCCATCGATTCTCCAATATTCCTTCTGAACGATGAACTTGATGCCCACATTATTTGCGAATATATAGAGGTCAACATGCAACAATTAATAGGATAGAAAAAATATTGCACTTTTAGGCAAGCCTCTCCTTTTCTCAGCGATCTCAGTCAGACTTGAGAAGAGTGGGACTCACGATATTCAATTATCGTGATTTCATTAGTGTTTAAAGCACATAGTACATACCCAAATACCTATTCCAATTCTAACCCTTGCAGTGTAACACTTGTTCGATGGATGTGGAGTATATAAATCGTCCAGCAAAGTGTCTGTGTAACATATTTATTGGCACATGTGACTTCGAGGATCATCTAGTAAAACGAATGAAGTTATGTAAAGTATTAGACGAATTGGAATCTCATCAAAGTCAGGTACCTGGAGGCTGATCAACAGATCAACTTCTATCGGATCGAAATGTCTGGATTTGTATGGTATATGCATTGTCCATTGTTACAAATGCATCTCTACGGTATGGAACGCGCGATCTTTCTGCAAAATCACTGAGGATCAGTTCAGAGAAGCAAATCATCCAGATACTGTTGTATTAAACCGGGTTTCAGTATCTTCTGATTGTTACAGTATACACATTTTCGTAGTGATGTGAGATGTGCTCACTCCATTTGTGTGCGATGCATTCGAAGTTCGTACTGCGAGCGGGTTATTTTCAGAGCATCACGTGATACATAATTCCTAAAATGATCACGAGAGGCGGGCACGTATATACGCTGAACGTTTTTCGCGCCAAAAGTGACAGTTATGCTGGTTATGCTCTCATCATCCTTGATGTGCAATTGCCGCTATGAATTGAAATGATAATTGGAATCATCCAATAGATTTCCGTGTGTGTATATTTGAGTGAGTAGACAGCATACAGAAGAATGATTCTTTATAGTCTTGCTGCAAATTTGATACATTTATCAAAAAATATTTTTTTTTAGGATTCACTAAATTCTGATGACGTGACTCCCACAGGTTAAGCATATGCACACATTATTATTTTGACGTATGTTCTGTTTCCAAGGATAGAAGTTAGAAATACAGGACGTGGAACACAGACTTTGGTTGATAGTTATGGCAGATTTTGACGATGACGATTGTAATAGTGATGTTGGAGACATTTTAGGTGACCTTTTAGCTAATGATAGTGATTCAGAGCCAAATGCTGAAGTACAAAAACCAATTTTGAAGGAACTGGATTTCAATTTTGTGGATAATGTTAAGGAACCAGAAAACAGTGTTATACAAACTATAAATGGAACGCAAACAAGTCTAATTCACATTAATGGTGATTCATCGGATGATGACCATGAAAAATATTTTGAGGAGCGAAAATATTCCGAGTCCGGGAGGAATATGAAAGAAATATTAAAAAGACAGGAATTCGATCGTGCAGAATTGTCTTTTACAGAGAAATCACTAAGCTCCAAGTCTCCTACGATAAAAGATCATTCTTCCAGCTGGAATGATTTTGAGGAAAAAGTTAAAAACAATACATTCTCGGAGACGCTTCAAGCAACACGTAGGCAATCTAATATCTCTAAAAATGTAGGAAAAAACGGTCCCTTATCAGAGTGGCTGAACAAACCATGCGATATTTATACCGATCCAGTTTTTGGGTTGCGGATATTCACGCCGATGGTATCATCAGCAGAATTGAAGGAACGAATGCGGGAAAGGACAGCAGTTACAGTTTCAAGAGTGAAGCATTTCATATCCACCCAGAGTGTAGAAAATGATTGGGCTATAGCTGGTGTTTTGATTCAACGATCCGCAACGAAGAAATCGCAGAGTGGAAATCAATATTGTGTATGGACAATAACTGATCTTTCAGAAAATGTGAAAAAAGTCACAATATTTCTATTCAATAATGCCTATAAATTGTTCTGGAAGACCACTGAAGGTACGGTAGTTGGTATTTTGAATCCAAATATTTTGGAATCGCGCAATGACAAAGATGAAGCTACTTTATCAGTTGATGTGGCTCAGAAGATAATGGTGCTTGGCCATTCGAAAGATATGGGCAAATGTAAATCGAAAAAGAAAAATGGTGAATTGTGCGGTAATATTGTAAATATAAGTAAATGTGAATATTGCGTATATCATGTCAAACAGGAATACAATAAGGCATCACGTCGACCCGATTTACAAACAGACGTGAACAGTCGAAGATTCGGAAGTACTTTTAGTGCAAAACCAAAAACTTCCACTCCAGGAATTTATAGTCAAGGTAATAATCACAATATGCTAACCATACCCGCTAAGAGGAATTTGAAGATGGAAAAAAAGGATTCGGAGCGGCTAGCAATGCTTATGGGACAAGTCTCGCATCCCCCGCAATCTTCCAATGATGAAACACAAGAATCAACGAAGAATAAGTCACGTACGGTAGAATTGTCAACTAAACAGGTGAAGAGAGATTTCGATAGACTCGAAAAAATACGGAAGTGCGGTTCGAGCAATATGATGTTCAATTCGCCATCAGAATGCGGTACGTTAGCGCATTCTCCATCGCTAAAACCTACATCAATTGCGAGTTCAACTGTAGAAAAATTAACCAGCACACCACCTGTACTCTCTATCCCTCGACTCGGGTATGGAATCGAGGGTAATAAAATTGACTTCTCTGCACCGATACCAAAAAGACGCATCAACGCTGCTAAGATAAATGCTATAAATTGGGTCAAAGAAAATGGTGGTTTGAAACATTCAAATCCCAATAAAATTGCCGAAAGTCGAGTGAAAATTGAAGCCTCATCAAAAAGACGCCGTGATGTTGATGAAAATGAAGAGACGCCCAAATTGAAAAAGGTCAACACACTGTCTGATAAGTTTAAAGATCTCATGGAGACGGGTTCAACACACACGAATCTAATCGAGAAATCACGAGAGAATGAGAAAGAGAAATATTTCAACAAATTAGAAGCAAAAGAAAGGATGGAAGAAAAAATGATGAATACTTTCAAAGTCGATTGCAAAGCTGTTAAATGTCTCGTTTGCCAATACACTGCATTTTCGGCCTCGGATTATTGCAAAGAAAAAAAACATCCGCTGAGAGTGATCCAAGCGACCAAAAGCTTCTTCAAATGTTCAGATTGTGGCAACAGAACTGTTAGTTTAGACAGAATCCCATCCCAGAGTTGTAAGAAATGCAGCAGCTCAAACTGGCTGCGGACAGCTATGATGGATGAAAAAAAGATAGGCATAGCAGGCGCAACACTTTCTATCCGAGGAGGAGAACAAAAATTTTTAGGATCGGAAGAAAAGGATATGAATCTCAATCTTCTCGTACCAGAGTCAGCAAAAGAATGACCTTTTTTGCGTATACATTAGGATACGTAGATGAACTAATTATGGAAACCGAAATGTGATTTACGTGCTTCAGAGCGGGAGTTCATTAGATTTTGGGCAATATAAAGAAGAATTTTTAGATATTACATCATTACTTTAATTTCCAAAAAATTATCTTCTCTATCTTATTTCCGTGTTCTCGTTGTGTCCATTATATTGATGTATCATGTTGGAATGTGACCATAGTTATCACCATGATAAGCTCAATACTACTCTTTAACAAGACATATATTCGTAATTGTTTTTATTTCTGCACTTTTTTGTGAGTGTTTTATTTTATTCTTTGAAAAATATCGAGCACTGTCGCGTCTTACCCCAGACACATCCACTTGTTCATTTCGTTCAACTGCACCATCCAATTAAAATTCTGTGAATTCACTATAAGCGTTCGAGCTTGATGCATATGCATGTGTTCAAATATCACTCAACACCCACAAATCTCTTTTATGGACGTCGTATCAATGGGTGTGCACGGGTTTACTGAGTGCCGACTTCGTCATTCTTTGTTATTCGTTTTCAAATGATTCATACCATTCTCTTCTATGTGAGAGAACGTGTTTTGTCATATGATAATAAAAAAAGCCAAATCACGAAACAAGACTCGTTGAATTTGGCTCCATTATAGTGTTACAAATCATTTATGTTGACATTTGCCCCATCATATTGCCAAATGATGACGAAATATTGTTTAAAATACGACTGAAATCTTACAATGAACGGTGTCCTGGAGAATTCACAAAGACGCAAATTGGTTGAATTTTCGATGTCGTATAATGTCATGTAATGTTAATGCCATGGAGTCAAATTGGAAAAGGGAGAATTGTTAAATGTTGAGATTTTTTATCATCCATTTTCCGTGCCTTCACATAATGATCAAGGCATGTTTGGAGCATTCAATTTGCTACACAAAATTTATTTGCCAAAAAAAAGAAATAAAGTAACCACTTAATCACCGATTGCACTTGGACCAAACCATTCACAATATATGAATAGTTTGTGTTGCGTTAGAGTTACACTAAACTATGTCTCATTTATGGTAATAGTGAACAAGAGGTGAAATAACAGGAGGAAGAAACCGAAGAAACGCCAAACAATATATTATAGTCGGTGTCAGTCGAAGTGTGAAGAAGAGAAATCGACAGTCGGCAAAAATATTCAGCGACATAAACATTAATTTAATAGATAACAGAAATAACGAGTGATAAGAAAAAAGCCACTTGAATTATTGTACTGTACAAAATCGGCGTGCGTAAACGTTGGCAATTCATTCCATGTCCGCAAAAATGTCTTGAGAAGACAGAATTAAATTATTCTGCGTTTATCCATTCTTTCATGAATGACGCAAGCGGACAACCGCACTACACACTCACATACACACTCACGAACACACGCATTATATTTTTATCAACGTCGACCGTACATCAGACGTTGATTGCGCGAATTATTCTCACGTAATCAATTCGCGGGACGATGAGTTATTGTTATTATTGTAGTAGGCAGGTATTTAAGCTGGCTTAATTAAGTGTCACAGTCTTCGAGTTGTCATTCCATTAATTTTTCTATCCATCTTTTATTTATATCTTCAGTTAACGTCTATTAGAATTTCAATTCGCAAAAAATTATGGAGCGACATTCCCTCTATTTTCTTATTTCTCATATCTCTCTGTCTTCACCTTAGGTTCTAACAAACCTTCTTTTCCTCTGTTGTTAGTTCGAACACCCTTTCATACTGACTTTTACATTGTGGTTTTTCAATGAATTTGGCCGTGCAGAAAAATTGAATGTCGCATTCATTTCTGTTTGTTAATTAGTTTTGAACATATGTCTAATTCCGTATTCTGATTCTCTCTCTTCCAGATGTGTATGTGTATTGTTTCAATGGTTTTCGCGACATATTTTACGGATATGAAATTGATGATTTGAAATTTCTTTACCTATCACAAAGGTCATGAGGTACCATGACGATTCTCAGACAAAGGAAAAATATCTAGTCCCACGAAATCTCGGTTACCATAAAAATAGTGCACTTGAAGAGTTGCGTGAAAGACTATCGCCAGTATCCATATGTTTCATCTGCTCATCCATTGGCATTTAAACTATTATTATTTTAAACACTCTTTTTTTTATCTATATTCATCCTCTGGTATGTTTATTCTTGTTGCGCCACCGAAATTGAGAGTCCACAAGTGTAGCTTTCCAGGTATCAATTGTTTCTCATTCTTAATATTCATCCATATCAAAATTATCAATTTCGATATCGTCCAACTGCATACTCTGGAAGTCGACTTTGTATCGCAATATACCTGAAAGAAATTAGTAAACAGAACATTAATCCACTACACCCCTATCTCCTTCTAGACAATTACAATCTCATCGAATCCAAATTTTTGTCAACTGAATAATCGAGTCATATGATAGAATATCAGTTTGAAGTAATGGAATGGAGTGAACATAACTGTTTTCAAACTGGCTTCAATTTCGATTTTAACGATAACTGATACCACGTCAGTTTGACGCCATCAATGGACAAATGTTTAGAAAAATCTAGTTAGTGAATGTCTTTTATCCACAGAAGATTGACAACAAAACAAAAAAAATGCTATACACGACTTGAAACTTAAGACAATGTGTCATTTGAATATCGTGGATACGTTGAACATATCTGATATTAATTTGAATTTACATAACAATCATAGAAATCTATTTGTGACATCGAATAGCACTACTGATCTCATCGTCTTATCCCATGGGGTATTGAAAGATAGAACAATCTCAGTTCTATCTGATTACACTGACTAGATTCAAAAGGGAAAGAGCGAAACTCCATTTATCGATGCCGCGTTCGTTCCATTTTTCTTACTTCCATTAACTGAGTACACTCTCATTTTGACCACTGTAAAGCATATACTGTACCTTTCCCAGTATGCAAGCTACCAGAAATCGAGAATTTCATAATTAATACTTGATTTTTCTATATCATTGATACATCAACTACTGCTAAATAAATATGGTACTATGTGTTACACTATGAATTCATTTCAACCGTCAAGGATGTTGCAAATTTTTTAGCTCACACTGCGGTATGAGTATTATGAATCGTCTTCTATTGTTGTTCCTGATATCCCTGACGGTGGACCCATTCGAAATTGATAAAACATGCCAGACAATTGATGGTTTCCGCACCAGATTCAAACCTGGATTTATATTTCAGCGTTATATACGGAAAAGTATAAAATTGACAAAAGGAGTGAGAAAAAGAAGAATCAATTACAATCTTCGACATGCAACGAATCAACAAAGCGCAAATAGAAGCAAAACAACCGATTCGACGCAAAACAGCGTAATCGAACTATTCTATATTACAATTTCGTGGAGAAAACTTTGGAAAAACTATGAAGAATATGATTATCGGGTGATAGAAAGATGATGAACAACGCAATTGAATGAGAAAAAATAAGAGAAGAATAATAAACCATTCGTGAATGAAACCAATAACTTAGCGAATGATGAAAATATTGCTGAATCATTGTAAAATCAGATGGAATTATGAACGAAAATCATGCCATTGGATGACGAACATTTTAAATGTTGGAACGTCGATCTGTCAATGAAGACTGTGATTTGATGATACATGGTGATAAACAACAGAATCGTGTCAAGTCAATGAGTTTTGATGATGAATTCATATAAACGTACTCATATGATTTGTCAGGCAATTTCATGAAGTTAATCACATTATTCCAAGTGAAGAATATACCGTGTATAGACGATATAAATGAAGATGTCGCAATGAAAAACTTAATAGAAATGGAGAGATTATGGTTCTACGAAATATTCGATAACGAAATCATAATGAACAAATACACTCAAGACAGATAAACAAGTCTACCTGGATTAACTCTGAGTTTTTTTGCATAGATGAATTTAGTAATCGTCGAGGTCAACGTCATCAAGAGGCTCATCAGCCTGCAGTGACTGGAAATCAACTTTGTAGCGAAGTATTCCTATATATTTAACACATACTCGACATTTAATATTCTCCACTGACAAAATACAACATTTATTCATTATATATCTTTTTTCCTCCATTTTTAAATTCGCATTGCAATACGGCTCAGCAAGTTCCGATTTTATACAACTTTAACGATTATTTGATCATGGCACGGATATAAGACGAAATACCACATTTTCATAGTTAGTTCGTGTCAAATTATCCATAGTATGAAAAAAAAGTTTCATGTGATACATTTTTGAAGAATGCCGGAGGATTAAATTTTAAGCGGAAACTCACCTCCAATACCACCGAAACCCCTGACAAATTGAGAGCCTTCTTGAGATTTGTCAGTAATAATTTCTAGGGTGGCGCCAAAACTCTTGTAGTTATTCGCAAGCCATTCGAGTAGCGGTTGGCATTCCACCAACTCTAACTCTACGCCACTCTAAAAAAATTAAGTAATGTATATGATTAGAACTCCATTCATTCTCTAGGCAAACGAAAGCCTGAATGGACATACTTCTTTGTCCGTGAAATGAGTCTTATCCTTCTCCTGTTCAGGTGTCAGATGCAACACTTTTTCTTCACCATTCGTATGATTTTTCAGAACATATCGCTGAATATCAAGATTCTCCCAGCAAATCAAAGTCTCAACACTCCCTAGTTCGAGCGCTCTCAACGTATCTTCTACCCCAAAACAGTATTTGCCAGTGTCTTGTGATATTTCATCGAAATAACGACCGATAAGTTTTTTTTCTTGAATGAATTTAACATTCTGCAGGGATTCAGCTGCAAGTTCAATAGCTTGATTGAACCCATTCTCACCACCATAGGAAACATCCACGAGTTTAATGACTTTAGCTTGCAATCTCTGTTAATAATCACCAAAATGCACATTTTTGTCAAACAAATTCTGAACTCAGTCGATCAGGAGTAAGTAAAAAAGTAAAAAACGAATTTCTCACTGGATCAAACATATCGGACTGACTCAGCTCTGTTTTGAAATCCGCACTACCTGCCAATATAAGACCAGCAATATTCGGCTTATCATTTGTAATATATAACTGGGTCGCGACTTCAGCCACTTTGCGCACGTAGTTGTGTCGTTTCTCCATTCGCAACCGGGCGAAACGTAACGCAGATTGACCTCCTCTACCTGAAAGTCAATTCAAAACAAACGATCATATCATACGAGAGACAACATTGGAAGGCAGCGTACATCATGAAGGAATTAAGTGTAAAAGTGAACATAATAATCACCATGCTTTTTTGGTAAATCCACCGTGAACTTGTGGAGTACTTCTCGCGTGTTTCCCTGAAGTGTACCAAACAATGCACCATTACCGTCCATCACAATGAACCCGAATTTATTGTCATCTGCTAATAATGCAGTGAGGGCTTCCGTGTGGAACTGTAAGTTTATTCATTTCCCTATTGTTTATAAATCTCACAATAGATTCAAGAGTTGTTAGTTTCCGAAATATTGAGCCTGTTCGAATATACCTTGTTATCGCATAGATAGAGTGAGGTATTGATGGGTTTGAATGGCTCGAAATCAATGTTAACCTTCTTCTCTTTGCCTTCTTCAGTAACGATAGTGCCGCAATATATAACTAGACCGTTCGGTGGCACTGATACACACATTAAAAAAGAATAACACAAACCGAATATAATAGTTCTATGTTGATATTCAAAAGCATTCTGTCACAAATATTTCAATGTGAAGAATGATTACATACCTTTCGTATACAATTTCAATCGATGTTGTACCGATGTTATTGCCCCAAGTACAGATAACCTATTTACACGAGATTTAATATTGGATGCGGTACCGAATTCGTCAGCCAACATTTTACTAACTCGCGAGATTTGATCTTTCGGCGGTATGATCAAAGAAATCATACTGGTACCATTCCTGATAGAATAAATCATTGATTAATAGCCAGAAGAGTGGAATGGATATTGAAAATGATGAGAGAAAAATGCAGACAAATCGTTCTGGAACAGCGGGAAGAGCCCCACCATATGTCACAAGATTTCATTTCATATAATTTAACATACGATTAATCCATACCCTCTAGCCATCTCCAAACTCTTAATGAGCTTTTTGATCTTCCAAATCTCAACATTGCGATCGGCGGATGTTTCCTCGTTGGACATGATTGCGCGTGGTAAGTCGCGTGTCCGATGTTGCTTCTCTTGGAGATGTATGTATGTGTGTGTGTCTGTATATGTATGTAACACAGTATTCAGAATGTACACTCTCTAAGCGCTACGAGACAATTGTACCACGATTTCTTAGCTGTTGACAAAATTTCTGATTGGACTAGCTGCACATTCACCAACAGTATAACCAACAATTATCCAACTCGCGTGGCTCTGAAAAAAAATGTAAGACAAACCCAAGGATCATCGATGGTGAACCAACTAGATCCAGTTTATACCGGATTATGTCAGTGAAGGAACGTGCGCGGCATCAAATTCTTTCTATCTTCCTCACATGCGCACTCATACGATTCGTTCCGATTCACTCGACGTTCTTTTTCTCTCACTCACAGACTCACTCTTTCTTATTCCCACATCTCTATACTCCTTTCCTTTCCCTAACATCGTGCACGTACCGACCATTCATTCTATCGCTCCGAAGTCATAATTTTTTTTTTCATTTCAATTCATTTTGTAAATATTTTTTTCTCACACTGTTGATTTGCTTCGGCTTCTTCAATCCCGTTATCTCCGTCAACGACGGCGTGGATCCCAATGCGGCCGAATTTGTTGCGTGACACACTACACGCTCGATACAGTATTCTAAAATGCACGCACACGTCGGCCATGCGAAACAAAGCACAATCAACCAATACCAATGCCGCACTATGGCAGACCAACTCCACCAGTCAGCTATGGAGAAAAAGGAATAACATGTGACAACAAAAAGAAATCAACTGCTGCTGCCACAAGGTAGACGGTGGCGATGAAACGAACACCATTTAGTTTGAATTTAATTCCAAATCAATAAACAGCGTAATGTGATAAAATATTCATAGGATGATGATGAAAAAGCAGTCGATTCTCTTGGTTGATTTGAACCTCGTAGTCAGTTAAATTTTAAACGTCTAAATGGTTTTCTATTCAATGATTCCATGTGTCAGGGTTCTCGATACTATTAATACTATGTACTCTACTTTACCAATTGAGAAAATGAGTACAGAGAAAAATGGAACATGTCTGAAGTGTGGCGGCCGTGAAAAGTTACCTTTCAAAATGAGCTGCTCATGATGTTCATCAGAACAATTCATATACTTGCAAGCGTACTCGAGAATAATCTTTTCCAATGAATTTCTCACAATGGGCGTACGATATTATACAAAATATGTTGGGGTGTACGTAAAATCGTTCGGAACATGTGTCATCGTTGTTGGGTAGGCTGTCGTAATCTAGTAGGTTACTATATCTAATCTTTCATAAAGAAACAAACTGTCATAACATGGAGATTCACTATGATTGTCAGGAGTTGTTGGGTTTTCTATCAATGTCGTGAAGCATCACGAATTCTACGTTCAACCCTAGCAACAAATGTTTTGGATTTGGAGCGAACACAGGCTCGATACATATATGTCGATGATCCTCGCTTCGAAAGTAAATTTCGTTCAAACATATTTATCCTCCATCTCCATGATTCATCGAAGCTTTTATTCCATTGTTTACAGAGATATTCACAATTCGAAATGGGGAATCCCTGCAATCTACGAAATCTTTCAGAGCAGAAACATTTACTCATCGCATAACCAAGTGGTCAGAGTATATCGATTGTGCATTAGCCTACAGGCTTTTAAATATGGCAAGAAGCGGTAACCGCGACGAAAGGATGAGAGCGGTTGATTCACTCGGCACGTTAAAACATTTGAATAACTGGCTTTATCACCAATTAGCACAAATGCTCGACGCCAGAACAGCAGTAGCTCTTGCCAGGATTCCTGATTCCAATCTCCGCTTTTTTCTCAAGCCGCCCTATTATCATGTTGAGAAGAAGGTTGACGAAGCAATAGTTGATTTACATCGCTTACTTTCACATATGGATAAACTTTGCAAAAGTCATCATCCTTGTCTCACACAATTTCTGCAAACGAAATTTCGGTACACTCGTCCCGTGTTCGATCACGATTCAGTTGATGTTGATTTCAAGGCAACACCTGCCATAAATTGGGATGAACATCTGCTTGTCAGTTGTGTTGAAGCTATCTACCATCATTCATCAATAGATCATTTCATCAAAGATGTTGCTGAGGCTGATGGTCTTCCTGTTCTTATGGATGTGCAAAAGAGACTTGCAGATAACATTGATGTGTGCATATTACTCGCGAAAATTATATCAAGTTTATCACTTCACTCGGAATATCTCGATGATATGTTCAAATCTGGGTGGATAGGTATATTAGCAGCTTGGTCACGACATAATGATATCAGGCTTGCGGCGCCAGCAGCAAGAGCTTTAGTCAATCTCGACATGGATGCGAATTGCAATGAGAAATTTTCGCGTCGAATTTATTTATTACATCCGATGGATCGAACTCGGGTTAAACCAAAACTAGATGTTGTTTTCATCCATGGTTTACTGGGTGGTGTTTTCGTTACATGGAGGCAACGTGATGTTAACCAAATGTTGAAACCTGTAGGTACGTAATATATTGTTCACAAATTCTTCTAACATGCAGTCGATTATGCGATTTAATCATTGATACTTGGCGTTCCAGAACCTCGACGTTCTAATTTAGAATCTGATACACTGACGACAATTATTGGTGACCATCCACAAGAATTTCTGAAAGACCTGGCAAAAGATTTGCGAAATCGAGAATGGGAACAAATCGGTTGCGATTTTGAGGTTGTTCTACATGATTGTCCAGTTTCAATTAATCATATGGCTTCCGGTCCTTTCACCTGTCCTGGGTAAAAAAAATCATTTGAAACGCGCGACATAGCTACCGTGACGAAAAATAATATATACAATTAACCGGAATAGAAATCAACTCAGCAAGGAAAGTTCAGATGTTAATATGGATAGAACCAAATGTTGGCCAAGAGACTGGTTACCGAAAGACGTGCCTTCGATTCGGGTCATTGGAATCAATTACAACACCAATTTATCTTTATGGCATTCACCATGTCCAATAGAACATACAAGGTGCTACATATCTTCTAACATCCTCCACAACTTTCAATAGCGAGCAATTTTTCATGATACGAAAAATATTGATTGATTTTAAGGAGTACGATAGTCGAAAGGAGTATTGAATTCACAACGAAATTAACTGCTGCTGGAGTTGGTAAACGGCCAGTGGTTTGGGTCTGCCATTCAATGGGTGGACTATTGGTCAAACAAATATTGGTTGAAGAGTGGAAGGCTGGTGATCAGCATGATATATGCAAGAATACTAAAGCAATTCTATTCTATAGCACTCCCCATAGAGGTTCACAAGTGGCCGCTTTGAAACAAACGACACAAATGTTAGTTTGGCCCTCAATTGAAGTACAGGAGTTACGAAAAGGTATGAATGATTTTCTGATGACGACGGAATCATAGCTCTACGGACGTCAGCACGAACATTAATGAAACTTTATTTGGATCTTGAATTTTTTTTTCGTTCATTTTAGAATCACCTCATCTACTCAATTTACATGATGACTTCCTGAAAATGGTCAATGAAAATAAAATGGAGATTGTGAGTTTCGGTGAGACAAAGTCAACACTTATTACGGCGTTGAAATTCCCGTTTCAGTTCGTCGTGTCAGAATCAGCAGATCCAGGTATTGGGGAATTTTTCGAAATTCCACAGGATCATCTATGTATCTGCAAACCGGCTGATAGGAATTCATTTTTGTATTGGAAAGTATTGGACATTTTACGGAGATACATTCGATAAAATTTCCAAGAGTTCCTTACTGTCACTTGAGATTGCTACAGACGCAGAGAGAGAACGGTATATACATTTGAGAATGAAAGAAAACATAATATATTTTTCCATTTGGTCGCATCGTTGCAAGATCATTAAGAAGGCAATGATTTGTCAACAATATTTATGATTTTCACAACCTCCAATTTTATTCTCCTTTCTATCAATTTCAATCTGCCCTCCGTTCTCAGTCCTTCTTCATTTTCATCAAAAATTCGTATCATAATCAGGTGGATGACGCGAGAATCCGGCAGTACTTTCATACCCAGCAAATTTGCTGCTCGTGTGCGACTGCTGATAATAATATCCATTCCACTCTGATCGCCAACTATCGTAAGCATTATACTGCTTATCTCCAGGTAACAATCCATCGACCAAAATCTAGTGAACATATAATATTGTATAAACCAAAATCGACTATTGCGATCACTCATATTCCACCACTTTGGATATATACATATGGATATGTAACCGTACCTTGTTCGAGTTAGATTCAAATGATTTTTCCCGCCAAGCATCCGTTTCGTTCCAGCTGGTTGAAATTTCCGACTTCGGATACTCCTGAGTCGCTCGGTGCGTTGATGCTATGTGGCTTGAATGTATGATGTTCTTTGCAGCTTCTTCACCATACATTCCAGATGTTGGCGGCTTCAACTTGGAAGCATTCTGCCGATTCACTAGCTGCAGGAATGAGATACCGGTATGTGAATATATGGCTTCAAATATATGCGTATAATATATAATTGTACGATGATTTCTTCAAAATCAACTGACCACGGACACACCAAATATGATAATGAAGAGTAATCCACCGACGCCGATAACTATAACGGCAATCGCCCATTGGGGAATTAATCTATCATCTTTTTCTATTTGTTGTGGCATATTTATTTTTGGGATGACTACAAAATCCGTGAACTTCGAATCGATCACAAATTCACCAAGTCGCATCGGACCTTTCTCCTTCGTTTCATTCCACCGATGAGCATTATATGCTCTCAATGAGTCATGAAATAGAACTTTGAGTTCTTGTGTATTGATTTTTTGAGAGAGATCTTGTAGCTCGATAAAATAATCTACTAAAATGCTTCCCTGGCTGAATGCATCGATTCGTACGTTTTTGTACCACTTTCTGAGTATAGCAGACTTCAAAAACACCAAGTCCATCTGAAACAATGAATAATGCTTGGATCAAATTTGAACCAAATTTTCTCCAATTTGTGTTATCGAGATTTTTTGATGGAAGACCTCTTTCTCAATTTCATTGGCCAACTGCTGCCACTCCCGGGTGTTTCTGTCTAACAATTCTGGGATCCAGGTTGTATTTCCAACAATACGAATTGTACCAGCAACTTCGCATTCATCCTCGCACAGTCCAGGTGTCGTAGGTCGTATTGTAGTTGAAGTAGTAGTTGTTGTAGATGTAGTTGTTGCAACAGTTGTTGTTGGAGGCATTGAATTATTCGAGGAGGACACCGTAGCTGTTCTAGCTGCCTCCAAGAGTTTCTCAATCGATATTGGGGTTGTTGATGGTGCTGGCCATCCCGTGAATTCAGTGGTAGTCCTAAAAACGATCCATCATTATTAAAATCATCCATTCTTTCGAATCGTCCTCGACATTACAAAATAAAATTTATCACAGGTATCTCACCTGGTTGGCCATCCTTTCTGAATTTTGGGTGTAACAAACAAGGAAGCTTCTGATCCTCGATTTTGCTGTATTGCAGCTTTGGGGCTTGCTTTTCTACCACCAGGTCTACTTGGAAATACAAGTTTTATCCCCCCAGGTGTCTTTGGTGTTGTTGGGGTTATGGATTGGGATGATTCATGTTCTATTTTCTGCCCTTGCATATTCTCGACGTTATTCTTCATCTCTTGGTAACCAGGTGGTAAGAGTGCAGCTATATTGACTTGGGATTTTGAAAATAACTCTTGCAGTGTTTTTTGAATAGGTATGGACGCGACTGTTGTTGTAATCGTAGGCGAATTATCAACTTTCGATAGCTCACTATTCTGCTTCTTAATAAAATCGGCAGGTAGCAGGGCACTGATATCCATGCTTGATTTTGCAAAGAGGCTCTCGAGTGTGGGATGACGATCGCTATCAGTAGAATTGTTCACACTGTTGTTATCTTTTTCCGCCTCCCCATTGAAATTATAATCTTTTGGCAACAATGAGGATAAATTGACTCTTGATCTCGCCAAAATATCGTTCAGCAGTGAACTTTCAGTTACCTCGGCCTCTTTTGTCAAATTGAATCCAGCTGGCAAGAAAGCACTTATATCTTGAACTGCAGGAGCTTTGATGACGTTCGCCAATTTTCGTACTGGCGTGCGACTAGATGCAGTAGTTGTAGACATCCTCGCTCTTTGGGAACCTGGCCAAGGAATTTTGAAGAGACTTTTCGGCCTCTCAGTTGGTATCTGATCATTCATTACTTGAGGAAACTCACTTGATGTAATAGGTGCACTATCAGTGGTAGAAAGGGATGATTTTCTATCATTTTGTCTCTTTGGAACGAATTTACTTATGACTGGCGTTTTCCCAGTTGTAGTGAAAGTTTTCCGGGTTGATGTAGGACGCTGTTCACTCAACATATCAAGTTGCAGAGAATTACCGGCTGTTCTGAACCCACCAGTAAGGAAGCCGCTCGATAATTCTGACTGAACACGATCAAGCTTGTCAATGATACTCTCCGTTGATTCTAGTGGTGATGTTTTATTGTTCGAATCATCTACAATACTGATATTTTTATTGCGATCTTCATTGTTCAAATTGAATGGAAGATAGTGCGCCCCAGATATGCTCCGACTCGTTTGAACTGATGCAACAATTATAGAGTCTTCAGTAATTCCAATATCGAAAGTATCAGTAGTCGTCGTTAGCTCCAGTGAAGATTTTGGTGTCGTGTTAATCGCATTAGTTGGTGGCTGCATCATCTGTTCAGTTGTCATGGGCGATGAAGTCGGCACAGCGAATGTTCCATTCACAACACTCTTTGTGGTGACAACTGATACGATAGCTTCACCAATTAGAATCTTGTCATCATCTGTTCCGTCTTCTTCAAATTCTGTTATTTGATCATTGGTTTCCTCTCCACGATCATTATCATCGTTTTCATTTGCCGTCTGCTCATTTTCTTCATCGTCATTGGTTCTAGTATAATTATGTTGTTGGACATTTTTTTCTAACTGATATAGGGCGGCAGATGAGTTTTTGACATCCTTCATATTTTCATGATTCCATGATTCATCGGTTATCGTATAATCAATTATGTGTTCACCTGAAATTGAATGCGCAATGTTGTAGATTGATTGAATATGTTTCTATCACTATATGTTTCGTTACACTGCATCCTCCGAAACTTTCGATGCTATGTCTGCAGGAGGTTTTCATTAGTATTTGAGGCTGTTTGAAGCCCACCATTTCAGTAGTGAATGAACAACAAAGATAAAAATGAGTAAAATGCCAATTGTGATATAGTGATTATAAGAATGAGGATCCGCGTAAGACAATTTTGAAGTCGGGTGTAAAATGATGACGATAGTAATAATTATGGTGGGGATCAGTCAGCCCACATTGCGCAATGTTAAAAGTAGACCGTGAGATTTTCTTTACTTGGCGCTTGGGAATCTGTTCCATTATCGTAGTCATCGTATTCTAATCCGGAATCATATTCTGCAGTAAATTCTCCATCATCTGTTTCATAATCTAACAACAAGATATCATTTTTGGTTAAAGGAGAAACTGAACTGCATGGGAATACTTGTGGAATTACAATGAAGTCTCACGTGTTTTATCGGTGTTGACCGTTCTCCCGACATCTGTTGAGATTCCACTGATATCTTCTAACTCATAATCATCGTCATACTCTTCTTCTGCACCGTCGGAGTCTTCATCTTCATCTGGAGCGGCACCAACGTTAATTGACTCACTCGCAACGCTATTGTCTTTTAATGATGACGGTAGTGCTGGGGGAGTTTGCCCATTCGGCGAAATTTCGTACAAAGAATTTGTCGGATACAGCTGATTATTCCATGTTCTGATTTCTTCAGCAAAAATAGGAAACAAAATGGAACTACATAAATGAATAAATGAACACTCACAAATGGTTCAGAATCTAGATAGTATGCAATATCATATCTGGGGAAAATGGTTCGCATATTCCATTGTTTCAATATGAATGATACAGCATGATGAAAGCAGGAAGTCTTTCTAACGGTATAGTGGCCATTAAGAGTTGCATGAATTTAATATCAATTTCGTCATATGAACTGGCACAATGCCTGAAAATTGAACATGCATGTATGCGTGCATTCAGAAACGTGACTAAAGACATTGACTGTAGCATGTTACTTCTGCCAGTAGAAGCGGAACAATTTATACGCGAGAGTTCTCTTAGGAAACAAGCTTGCTAATCCAGGCTAGAGAGTGGCACTCTCTTTTCTATTGGCCTCCGTCTTGTAACCCAGATCGTATGCAATCGCAAATGATACAGCATCATGCTGACTGGAAAGTCTTACAAAAATAGTATTTCAATCTCGAATACAGGAATCACCTCGACTATTTATCATTAAACTTTCCAAGAAGGGTCAGATAACACATTGATCACCCATGAGAATGAATTCTACAGATCTATAGTGTTCCAATGCTTACCATCTTGTCTTGTCATATTGACTGCCGAGCACATGAAAGTAATCCACAGAATATTTTGCAAGAAATGAGCGCCCGAGTGCATCTTCGACCGCCACATTATTCACAGCCTGAATTCCTCCACCCTGGGTGTTCGGAGAGCGAGAGGGATCCCGCCCGAACAGTAAAAATCTAGCTCTACGTCTTGACAATCAACAAGTAGAAAATCTTTGGATCACTCTCATTGTATCCAGAATTAAACACTCACAGTTTCTGTGTCGTTCTATATCACTCTGAGAAAAGAAAAAGAAAGGATCATCAGTGTCAAGTACACAAACACACGTAATTTGAGTTTAAATTCACTTTTCCGTCGTTTGCAATTTTCAATGAGACAGTACAACTGTCGAATATCAAATAAATATACGAGTCACTACTTGTTTATGTATAACACATCTTACTTGATCAAGTCGTGCAACATATTTGTCACTGACGTTAAGAAGTTGTCGATATGTAGAAAGCAAAATCCGACTTTCACTCCACTGCGCGGGTTGTGCAGGAGACACACGTTGCGAGAGGCATGCCGAGGCCACCACGGGAGTGTAAAGCCCCAAGAAATGAATTGGTAGGGGCCTCACGACAAACACCTTGGCAGCACCAGAAGTAGAGGGGAATATGAGTCTTTGATATTCAACAAAAAAGAAATATAGTGTCGCGTGTCTACATCCCTACCATTTCGTATTCACCACCATCACGTCCTCCTACCTCATTTACGGGCTCAATATGGAGGCCTAAGAATGACTTCAAGCAGGGCCCCTACAGTTTAACGCTCCAATGCACGGAAGTTCGTTCACCCACGCCCCATCAGTCCCTTTTCAATTGATTTTTTGCTCATTCTGTGGTTCTCAACGACCTCCCCGAGGACATCCAGTCGTATCATTTCATTGGCTGCATCCTTAACAACGAAAGAGTGGATATTTAGTCCTTCGATCCCCTCCTTGAACTCAGTTCATATTATGTACTTTTTTTTTCGTTTATGAATCCGAAGTTCTCTTGTTAGTTATCACATAAATACTTACAGAGCAATGATCAACGTTCCTAAATCATCACTTTCCACCAACTGGAAGTGTCGATTTTAGTAACGTGATGGATTAATAAGAAAGAGTGCCGCTAATCACTGAGAAAAATTGGAGAAAAATCGAACCTTTTACTTTGAGTAGAAATATAGATATAGAAGAAACTCGAGCATCCGAAGTATTATTCCATCGCATTAAACAGACAGTTATATTTCGAAAAATATGTACGACCGTTACAATGATGCGTTCTTATTTATCAATGTTACAATATCCACTTGACCCATGTCATCGCTAAATCCTCTTACGACAGAATAATTCTCATTGATAGTCAAGAATAAAAATAACGGTTTGACAATGCCCACATGTTTACCATGGAGATGGACACAGCTTTTATTTTTTTATACTCACCATTCCCGGATCTACATCAGGCCAATGGCATTGGCAGGGACATGGAAGGAGGTAGCATAGGAACGAAGGACTGCACGACGGGATTCTGAGGATAACGGTCGTCGTAAAGTTCACAAACCAACAACCCCGAAGGCGTTGAAAAAAATCTATTCCAACGCCTTGTTCCATGGTGCACCTCGTATACATACTGTATATTCTGTATACACCGGCCACAATGAGGAATTTTCCATGATCAAATGATTCGGAAAAGTGAAACAAACGATCGTAGTACATGAGATTGATTTTTTATTGGATCTTAAAATTACATATGACAATTGGGACGAGAAGACTCATCATTTGTGTTGATAGGATTTTCCGCTTTTCGAATCTATCGTTACATTTTTTTGGGCGATGGAAGAAATGCACTCTCGCAATCGAACGTATAGTTAACTGTGAACACAAACATGTATGGTTAATAATTTATGATCGGATATGATTCTCCACATTTATCAAAAATGTCTAATTTGACCACATGATTTCACTCACTTTGTTGTTGGTCTGCGAGAGGGTTCGGAAGCAGTGGGTGGCGGCGGTGGCCCTCTGCGCGCCAACTCTTCCAAATACCCCATGAGTAAACGGCTACGCTCTGCTGCAGCAGCTTCTAACACGAGGAATCTTCGGTCTTTCCTTAGAATATCTTCAATTTCCGTTAAACATGAACTATTCTCTTGAATTTTTTTGTACGTTTTATCCGTGATCAACTTTGTCTCCTGTAGAAGCTCTCGAAAGTCAGCTTTAGCCGCGACCAGTTTATCTTTTATATACTCTTTGAATTCCTTCTCACACTTCTGCAATTGAAACAAGACCATGGAATATAACGTAAAAGAAAGAGACTAAATCATCGAATCGTTGCTATTTCGCCTTACTCTATCGCTCGATGAGAACTTCGTGTATCTCGGATCGTCTTTCAATGATTTTTTGATATCTTTCCATGAGGCCGTGAGCTCCGTTGACGCTCCAACTTCATCCAATACTTCTCGAAATTTATCCCGCTTTTTCCGACCGAGTTGTTCTATATGTTCATTGAACAATCGCTCCTTTTCCTCGCGGTCTAAACTATCAGCGAGCTCCCATCTGTGATCCTTTCTTAATTGCCGTTTAGCTTCACGCCATGCTAGATCACCATTCCTCACCTAAATAGAGCGAATATCGAATGTGAAATACACATTGAGAGAAATGAGCGAACTATGGATAAAAAGTTCACCAAATCAGCGAGAAGTGCACTAAAGTGTTGAACAGCCTCAGTATGTCTGTGGTGTTGCCTCTCCTTATCACGATCACGAAGATGAGTGGCAAGTGTGCGTTGCACCTCCCGCTCGCGTTCACGCAAACTTGCCTCCGCACGTCGTTCGCGCTCGCGCTTTTGTTTTTCACGATCTTCTTCTGAATCTGAATGCTCCTCATCATCAAATTTCTATCGAAACAATGGCATCGATTAGTTAATAGAATAACATAGAGGGAAAAAACTTCACCGATGAATACTTACGTCATGATCTTTCTTCAAAACTTTTTCATTATTCCCTTCTGTTTCAACCATTTCTTTCACCATTTCTTTTTTATCTTTCCCATTCTCCTCAGTAGAATTATCACTACGTCGTTTCTTCTCCTTCAAATTATCTTTGTCCTTGTCCTTGAATGATTTGTCCTTATACTTGTCATTGTCTTTACGTTCCTTCTCCTTTTTATCCGATTTGTGATGGTCTTTCTCTCGATGGCGATGTTCCTTGTCCTTATCTCTGTCTTTTTCCTTTTCCTTTTTACGTTCCTCCTTTAATATTCTCACAAAGTCCCTGAACCAGTCCTCACGTGCGGTTGCAGAATCAACAGCGCGATATCGCCAATCCGACTCGAGTTTCTTCTTGCAATCGCTCCAGTGTGCATGTCTGTCGATATCTTTGTGCTCCCGCAGCATTGACATGAAATCCTTTTTTACCTGAAACGGTTGCCATCATTCATCGTCTTATTCTCTAATGCAATACAATATCTATATGTATGAATCCTCACAGTAGAATTTATATTCTTATGATGTAATTACAGACAAAAACTATCCTATCCGTTTCTCATTCCATGGATATTTATGCAACTGTATGATTCTTTTTAGGGACATGCACATGTTATTCCGACGAACCATTGCCATACATACAATCATTCCAACAATATGTATCATCAGATTTTTTATCATGAACAAATTAGACTCAATTCACACATATTTTAACTGATGAAAATGTAATTCGAAAAACATGCAATGGTTCGTTGGAAGTAGTTCGATCCAATAAATTAAAGATTCATGGCTGTAATTCGTTTTTGTCTTTTCGTATCGACCAGCTGAAAGAAAATTATTCGATTATATGCTGGAAAAAAATAGATTACAGTCACAGACGCAATTTCCGCCAACTGACGCGGATGCGTTTGCGCAATATTAGATGCATAGTACACAGAACTGTCTTAGGGCACTCGATTAATTCGAGATTCAAGTTAATTTCTATTTTTTCTTATTTTTAGCTAACTGCGTTCCTGGCTGAAAAAGTGGAAAAATAGTTAGTTAAAATCACAGGGGACATCGTCGTTTCATTGTGTCTTTCTGTTTGTCTATGTATGTGTGGGTACTATATGCATATGGGCAGTAATTGAACAATATGCGTAGCACGATCTTGACACGATTGAATGATATCGTCTTTATTGAACCATCAGAACGTTGTGAATGTATCGCCAATTCTGTATCTCTTCCTCGTCATGTTAATAGCGACATAATCAATTGACTTGACCATTACAGATGTCGATCAAAGAATTGTTGAATAATACCTTCACGATTATTCGGATCCATACCTAATGTATAGCACATGTAATTTCAATCTCCGTCTCTATACTAATCACCTTATTCATATATCCATTCAGTCGACAGAAGAGTGAGTAAATCGATAACGATTTAATCACTCTTTTGAAGATAGAAATTGTATATACTTTGTTATTTAACTTCTGTATGGTAAATTCGTGCCAATCCGTGCAAGACGAATTGGAAAACATAATGGGACATACGATAATTGAAGAAGTGATTCATCTCGCTACCTTATTGCCTTTCCTTCCGACAATCCAACGATTCATCATCCAATCTCCATAAATGTCACCCAACTAATAAATTTCGTATTTTTTTTTCTTTTCTCTGAAATTTGATTTCCCTTGAACTATTACTTCATCTTTCATCTTTTCTTCATAAACGGGGAAAAAGAGTTAATTTTTCTTTGAAGTAACGAGGATTACGAGTAATATACAAATACCGAGTTGGTTCATTCTCATGACTCTGCTTTGGAGTAAAGAATGCGGCGCGCGAGGGTGTGCCAACTGTGCCACGCAGTGTAGGTGGGGATGGTAGATGACATCATCCCATGCCACCAACCAGCTTCAGAACCAAGCCACTCCACATACGGAACCTGTCCTGCCTGCCTCCTGACTGAAGTGGAGAGTTCAGAACACATAAGTACATAAGGAACCGTCACATACTAGCAATTGAATTCAAATTTTTTTGTGTACATTGTCTACCTCTCGCAACTCATGGTCATGACAATATTTTATTGAAATTTCCATTTGCGTCGTATATAATTCATCCATAAATCAAACTTTCTTTTTTTTTTCACATTTTTCTATAGCGACATGAACCTCTATTGGGAGAGAGTATGATTCGAAAAATATTTCTCATTATCCTATAGTTGTAATATTAATGTTAATATATTGCAATCCTTTCCGGCCATTAACAATGATATTAGGGAATTGCGTTTATATATTCTTACAATTTGAACAAAATAATAACATACCTATGAAACCTGAAAAAATACTAATTATTATTGCTGAAAACAAAATTTATTACAAAAAAAAGTTCATATTGCATCTGTGCACGATTTTTATCCTCTCATTTTTAGCATTATCTATCTTCTAAAATTTTATATCTAAGTGAAACAATAATGTCCATATAGAAAAGTCAGCCAGAGAAAAAAATTACGAGCACAAAGTCGATGACAAATTATATCCTTTATCCAAAATATTTTTTTACTTCGAATATGCAATACAATGCATCAATCGTTTTTCCAACTGCATCGATCACGACTCGATACTCTACGTCGTTCAATATCGATATAATAACGAAATTGAAATGAAGAGGAAAGAAATAGAAAACAAACATGCACGAATATAATCAGTCGTACCTGTTCTCGCTTAGCAGTTTTCTCTTCTTTCTCTCGCTTACGCACTTCCAGGAGGAATTCATTGAAAAGACTCTCACGTTCGCGCATCTTTTCTACATTCTTGAAACGTTCATCACGTCCATGTTTTTGTGCAAAGTCGCTGAATGACGATCTGTAACACGAAATCGTATTGATTAGGTCAAAGACTTCAAACGTAATTGACTCATTTTTACAATAACCGTGAACAATACTGACTTTCCATGAAGATTCGCTTCTTCTAGTAATTTTTGGAACTGGTCTTTGCGCTCTTTCATCTTGTTTCGCTTCTCGCGCCTCTCTTCCTCAGCTCTTTCCTTCACGTATTTTTCAAATACTTGTTTCCTTTCCTTGGACGTCAGTAAGAGATACCTTGGATCGAAGACAATCTTATGTAATTCCTTTTCCCACGTGCTGAATGCGGAAACCTTGAGGAATTGAGCAAAAGTATGAGTATGAACCCAACAATCGTAAGAATTTCGAATCAATTTGTCTATAAATTGTACATCTTTCTCAGCGAGCATGTCCTTGAAGGATTTGATCCTCGTCTCTAACGGTACAATAGCACGTTCTCGTGCGGCGCGAACTTCAGCTTCAATCGCCGCTTCTTTCCCGATATCAATGGTTCTTTTGCCCTCTTTCTCTTCCTCCACATCTTCCTTCACCATCGCAACTGGAACTTCTTCTGATAAGGATCATAAGTTAGACGTTTTTCAATAAGTGGAGCAAACTTTAATTGTGATTCCAAACATATAATCCTAAATACCTTGCGATTCTTCCTGTCGCATTTTTTTCGCAGGAGTTGGTTGATCTTCATCGCTACTATCACTTGACTCCGATTGACGTGAATTCTTCTGACTTGCTACTGTTTCCGGCATTGTTGCTACCATCTTATCCACATCTTGTCGCCCTAAAAGATCATCAGGTCTTTCCCACACCGAAATTCTAGATGATGGGTTATAAAAAAATACACGAGCATCACCAGTCCATACAACACACCATGGTGTACCAGGAACTGGCGTACTTGAAATGGGTCTCGACTTATCTTGCGGTTTGACTACTTCTTTTGGTGCATCTTCCTTTTTCGGCTTCACAGTATCAGTTTCTTTTGCACTTTCTTTGGTATCATTGGCTCCTTCCGGCTGTTTATCTTGTTTCGCAATTTCCGATGCAGTATTCGTGGACGTTGTCATCACTGCCTCTTCTTGTTTTTGCCGCAATGAGTTTTTAGCTGCCTCAAAATCTTTCAATGCTTGGGGCTTCTCCCAAACTGATTCACCAGCTTTACTATTGTAATAGTACAACCGGCTGTCCGGCGCACGGTGCTCTGTCCAAAGCATCGCTGCCGCTACGAGATCGGAATCCAATTGCGCGAGAATAGCAGGATCTTCTGGTGGTGTTTGTGGAGTCATGACACTGTGAGGCATTTGCGGCATTCCTAATATCCAAGAAAGTTCATTAGCAAGAGTTATATCAATTAAATTCATTCAGATCATGTGTTATTCACCCCATCCAGCTTGAGGCGGACCATAACCACCGAATGGCGTAAAACCAGGAGGAGGCATCCCGAAAGGTGCTGCACCGAATGGCGCCGGCATAGGTCCTCCGAATTGGTTTGGCATTCGATGTTGCATTGGAACCATATTTGGAGGTGGCTGAAGCATATTTGTAGTAACGGTTGAAGCTGCTGCATTCACCGGAGCTGTACTAACGATTGGTACTGCGGTCCCTTAGTATTCAGAAATAGTTTTGAGCACACACATGCATATTGATGGGTGAAGAAAAATTGTGGTTGATCCAAATCATGTGCTTACCATTAGTTTGTGCAATGTCAGAAACTGGTTGAGACTGACTTACTTCCGGTATTTCATTCAGCATCGGGGGCGGACCAGTACCCGGTGGCGCTGTGTTAGTTTGATTGATTGCTTCAGCGTTGCTAGGTGACTCAGCCGCCTGTGATATCCTTGTTTCATTAATCGGTTGTTGCTGTTGCTGTAACGGCTGTTGATTCGGTGTCGATGATGATGGTGCTATCTCCCGGCCAGGTTGCTTCGATGCTCCATGAACTAATTGCTCCAACTACAATTCAATATTGAATAGAAATTTCCAAGTCGTTAGCTGAAATTGGGAAAATTTCATTTACCTGATCTTGGACCATGACTCTGACATTTGGTCCCTCCGGCTTAGTCCATGTCGTTTCTCTAGACCGAATATTGTAAAAGTAAGACTTGCCATCTGCTGTCTTCGTTTCCACCCATACCTCGCCATTAAGGTCCAACCCTGGAATGTTGTTTTGCTGCTGATTCTGCTGTTGTGGCTGCTGCTGACCCGGAATCTGCGCAACAGTACATATTATACCGTCGTTGAATTCGGACGTTCCCATATGCTTTTTTATATACTAACACTGTTCATATTCGGTGGGCCCATCCCAGGAGGACCATAAGGATTCCCTGAAGTTATGGGTCCATTCATCATATGCGGTGGTGGCTACAGGACGTCAACACAGTGACTATCACACCATTATTAAAAGCAAAATAATTATAAATCCCAATAACTCACCATCCCTGGTGGACCCATCAAGTTTGGTGGTCCCATCATATTTGGCGGCCCCATAGGTCCCCAACTTGGGTCAAACGGAGGCGGTCCACGGAACCTAGGACCTGTCGGTCCTGGAGGACAGTTAGGTCTAGGTGGACCTTCAAATGGATAACCGTTATTCGTTCCTCTGTACATAGGTCCTCTAGGCCCGAATCCCCGACCCCTGAAACGCGGTGGTCCTCCTCTCATGCCATACTCGAATCCCCTGTCATGCGGACTATAACATCATCAGGAGTGTACATCATCGAAATACCACAGTATTTTACCCTCACGTTTTCGCATCAATGATAATTACCTAAATCCACCTCGACCTCTTGGCATGTAATGCCGATACTCATCACCTTCATACCCATATTCTTCACCTTCTTCCATTGCTTCCTCATGTTGCTCCTGTTCAGGATTTGCCGGTAATACTTCCTGGGCTGGAACACTCGGTTGCTCATTCGCTGTCTCCATATTTTGAGTCCTTTATGTAATGTCTAATAATCCTCACTATAGAATGTCCATCTATTAAACCGTTGTTTTACATACAATGGAGAAAAGGCCTCAAATCGATTATGAAAAGTGTTTTTCTCGTATCAAGACCTCCGTAAACATATCGCTGCCAAGCGATAGATGTAGAAATACTGTCTAGCGTTGCGCGGAAAAAATATCAGACCATAAAAATACGGAAAAAAAGCAACCACATTCGTTTGTTTTATTATCCAAACAATTGTAGCTACAACATGAACAATTGAATGATTACGATTATTGCTATCGCGGCATAACCACAACGTCTACCTCTGTTCTCGTCACAAATATATGCCGATATTCAATAATGAGATTGAAAAAGGTTAGACGCACCAAAGGTTATTTGCTTCTGCAGGCACATATAGACAGAATTGTACTATATATGTGTATGCTAGAGATGTACTGCCGGCATCCTCGGATTGGTTCATTAATTGAAAATTCATGGAAGTTCTTTCTGTGATTGGTGCTGACATACATGTGTAGCATCGTGATTTACAGCGCTATCGTCGTGAAAATTGATTTTTCATTAAGGCAAATTCTAATAACTAATTATAAGAAGTTATGAGGAATATGGAAAAATGTCTATGTCAGAAACAGATAGTTGACGAAAAAAATCACATTGCAGTGAAGTATGAACTTCAGAATAGCTCACCTAGAATGAGGAGATGTCGATACGAAAGGAATTGTTTCAATCAAGTACGTCGGTATGGACGTTTCAGTTTTTTGGCGCTAGTTATGAATGACTTATTTTGCTGGTCTGATGACATTTACATCAAGAAGACCATGTTCAATCATTCATAGAATCTTCTCGCTGAGTATCAGTATACACAATACACTATTCTTGAATAAGTTATATAAAATGTTTCACTAAAAGTGAATTAGGATATATCCATACAAATATTTTAATCAACATTAGAGGTGGGGGAAAGATAAACCCTGCCTATCCGAGCTAAGCACATGAAAAATTAGGAGCAAATTCAACTGCATGATGATCCCTGTACCGATAATAATGCTTTACACTTCCCAATGATAAACTACAAATTGAACACACGGAAATATCCGAGTATAATAACGAATCGGATTTCCACGCAAATGTGACCACGAGGCTGTATCAAAATAGAATATACTCTATTGAGTAATCACGCCTAACGTAATTTGGCACAAGATTAGGTATGTGGTTTTGACCTTCTGGGCCAATGTCAATGCATAAACAAGAGAGGTACCTCTTAACATTTTTTTCTTTCGTTGATTCTCAAATGTAAGGATACTATTTTGAATTCAAAAAATAATTGCGGATCATTGTGTAATCTAAATTATTTAAATATACAGTACATTGGTCGTTTGGAGTTTACATCGTTATTAATTCAATCCTAATGAATTGTCACGCAGTCCAAGATACTGGACAGTTTTCAATATAGAAGTTGTTGCACTGTTAAAACGAGAAATGGTTTCCCTCAACATTCAGATGCCTTGATATTTTGAATTATGGAACCTCGGAGAATTCATCAGCTTCCTGAAATGTGTAAATGAATGAATATTCATCCAAAGAATGCATCGAAGAATACCTAGATGTAGGTAGCGGTGCTTCACATAACGCTGTAGTCAGCTGACGTTTGTCGACGATATAATCAATGATGGTGGGGAGAGGTGAACCGGTTTTACGAAACGGGGAGGGAAGGAAAAAAACAAAATGATCATCATTCGGTGTTGTTCGGTTGCATAGAGTAGCTAGTCGGCGCGTTTGATCGTTTTTTCGCACCAACCGACTCACGAGGCAGTCAGAAGAGCACGTGCTGTTAAATTTTTTTTTCATTGCTGACACACTTGCGCTCGCTCAACGAAAAAAACGACAAAAAATAAACATGTCACTTGTATACAAAAGTTCAATGAAGGCCATAGGTAAATTTGTGCCAGAAAAACTTCAACCACTGTGGAATCATCCAGCTGGTGAGTGGTTGGTCAATAGCATCTAATGTCACTTTGAATCGTCGAATCACATCGAGGTTGGATAATAGCCGAGAATTTCACACATTCTTTGTTTATCATGATGTTGATGTAGCCGTTCATCGTGATCGGGACAGCCCGGCCAATTGGGTCAAGGCCAATTACATTTGTATTTCATTGAATTATGCGTTAGAATTTGTACGATGTCATTCCTTCGGTTCGAGTTTAATAGATTTATTCGTAGGTAAAATTGCCATGGAGTACCATGACGATAGTTATTTATGGCATCCAAAACCATCAGATCGAACTGATGTGTGAAGTTGTGGAAATGTGATATTCGTGGATTTTGAATGGAAACATGGAAAATTACTGTGCACATTAATTGATATCGGGCAGATATTGATATATTTCAATCAATTTTTCATTATTGGAAGAGTTCGTCGCATAGATAACGAAATAACTTTAGGAAAACTAAGAGAAGACATTATAACTTGAATTGAACGTTATTCATTTTTTTCAGGTCCACAGACAATCTTTTTCTGGGCTCCTGCATTCAAATGGGTAAGTAAATCATGACGCGCATGTAATCATCGTGAAATTATGATATACAAAATGTTTCTACTGGAAAAATGGCATAGGGTCTCGTAATTGCTGGGCTTGGTGATTTACAACGGCCCGCAGATAAAATATCAATCAGCCAATCCGGTGCACTTGGTGTAACTGGAGTAATATGGACACGGTATTCACTGGCAATCACACCAAAAAATTGGAGTCTCTTCAGTGTGAATCTATTCGTTGCCTTCACTGCGCTGTATCAAGTTGCTCGAGCTGTAAGGTGAGACTTTTCTCATAAAATGTTCTTGAGACGAAATTGACACCACCGAAAATGATGATAATTTCGCATAGTCTGAGAAATATTAAAGAGTGACTCATATATATCAAAGTCCACAAAATTTGCAGTCATGAAATCTGTGATACATGCATATTTAATCGGCCATCGAATGAGTTCGTGACTTATTGGTATAGCGCAATACATTTGGCTTCCTGTCTGTCTCCGACCATTGACCATAAGAAAAATGGTAGACGTGACCTCTACCCGCAATATTATCAATAAGTTTGAATTATATTGGTTTTTCTTAATATTGGTTTTCCTCAATTTACAGATATCAGAGAGAGCAGCAGGTTAAAATGGCATCATCTTCGGCGGCACCGGATAAACATTGATGATCGCGATATTTTCAAATAAATTAGATAATGAAAATTACACGTGGTGATTCTTGATAGCAAGTGCCACGCGGTTGGTTATGCAATTTATCAGACATTCGTCTTACAAACACATAGTACTCTGGGAATGTATTGAACACAAAAATGTTTTGTTGTGATAGGTGTGGGGAAAGTAAAGACTATCATAAGTATAACGAATAATATACTGCGCCGACCAAAGAATGATCAAAATTCTGGAGGTTGCAATGAAAATTGCAGGTGTGAAATCATGTTACTCGCAATGAGCATTCACAACAATTATTACTGTCACAATTCCATTTCATTCAGATAATAGTATCAAGAAGTATAATTGAAAATCTTATAACTCATAATCAAGCATACACATGTAAGTAAATTTCAGTTTAATCAAACCGAATTGTATATATAGAAATATATTCATAATTTTTTCAAACCTTCGATAATAATCGCCCCTTCATCCATCAATTCTCGATGGGATCATGTTCAAATTATATCAGCATTCGAATCACTTCTGGAAAAAAAATAGTTGTTATTTTGATAGTAAAATTACTTCTGCAATGTTATTGGTACATAACTGACTCAAGAATGGAATATTTCTAGCCGAAATGAGGTGCTATTATTGTTAATCAAATGAAACCGACATCTATGATCCATGAAGAACATAATACAATGAAGTATGATCTGTTAATCTTCTGTTACACAGAGCAATTGTTTGTCAATTAAAGTTTAAATATATGTATAAAAGTTCCGATTTTGTATGTCAATGTATATCTTACCGGAAATTGCCCGACACTCATCGTATCTTTGATGCCAGCTTTCGGAAAGTTATAAAATAGTCAAACATTGAAGAGGCAAAAATCAGTTTTACCCATTCTACTGAGAACAATCGTCTGAAGTATTTCTTCGTTGACAGCACGTACAGTCGAAATCATAACTTGAACTGCCGCGCAAATGCGAATGGTGATGAATGCCCCCTATGCGATCCAACGAGAAACGCTACTGATCGTTATTGGCGCTTGCGCGTGATTATTTGACAGAGGCATAATGCACGTAGCAGTCCATAGCGGCCTGGAATCGCAAAGATCAGACCGAGTTCTTTATCATCCGGCTCCGGGTATTAGTTGGAGGTTACGTGACATTGTCGAAGAATAAAGAGGCTCTTCGGATTGCGGGCGTGATTCTGAACAAGTGCAAAGGGGTCGTGAAGTCGTGCCCAAACAGTTGAAAGGAACATTTACGCATTTAGAGAAACGTTGTTGATAGATACGTCAGGAATTGGAAAAAAAAGAGGAAACGAAACAAAACAAAATGTTTTCCGGACTAACAAATCAAATGTCCAATTGGATGGGAAAAAAAGGCGAAGACGGTACGGAGTTGACAGATGAGAAGGTCATGTCACCAGGTGCTGAAGGTGATCAGGACATAGAAAAAAAGGATAACAGGTATTGTTACGATGTATATTTATCACAAGAGAACGAAGATTTGTATTATTGTGATGTGATAATGTCATTATATTATCAGCACGACACGGTCGTGAATCTTTTTTCGCCAAAATTCTCACAGTGGAGTATGACTGAAACACAATGAGTGTGATATTTGCTGAGTGACCAATATTTCATCTTATTTATCCAAGTTATTAAGTGACAATAACACATAATGTTATGAATACGCACAATTCTGATATGTAATGTAATAATATAGATATTTGTTTTTTTTTCCCACAAGTCGACCTTCCCCCTCCCCTATCCGCCGATCGATAAACTACGAGTTTTGTGCACCAGTCTCGTGCACCCTCGAGGATTTTTTGGCTATTTGCCTGATAATCAATCAAGATATAGGGACGATATATGGAAAATGTAATTCAGCCACTACGATTGATGTGTCATAGAATTGCAGACAGCATATGAGAACATCGATAACGTGAGATATTGGGATTGCACTCTTTCGAGTTTGACCGATAGACCCCAATTTTTCTGAGTGTATGAATGGAGAAAGAAAGTATCGAGAATCCATAGAAAAATCGTCCTACCAGATGTTATATAAAATAATTCGAATGCTACGAATGCATGTCAAAATCGATCACACTGCAGTCCAGAATTGTAACATTTTATAATTTGATGTCAAAGGGAGAAGAAATTGGAACCACAGGTCCGATGTAGCAGATATTCAAATAAATAGTATCGATAACAGATTTGGTGTGGTGTGTTCTGTGTGGCGAACGGGAGGGGAGGGGGGGGGGCATTTCTGAATCGATTCGTGTATATAGAAAAAATTTTCCCCAATGCAGCATTGAAGATCAGGAATAGAACCACGAGTGGTGGTCATTCACTGCAGATGCGAAAATTACTTCTTGAAATTAATATATCCACTATAGAATGACTAGATTGACAAAATAGGTGAGAATAATAAATAAAATGTTCGTATGTCCAACTTTATTGCCGTTGATGACAATGCAACCATGGAATAGTTCGAATGTCATCGCATAAGAATATAGATCAATTCGATTATGAGGTTGTAGCTTAACGTTACATGTTCGAGTGAAAATCACAGTGACACAGGGTTGCCGCAACGATAATGTATGCAAAGGCCGCGAATGGTAGTTCACATACAGATTATTGCAGTATGCGTTAATGTGCTCCAAAATTGAACATTCAAATGTACCTATGTATAATCGTCGCTCTCAGTACATCTGGAATGCTCAAAAAAATTGACGTTGCTGATAGAGTGTTGGGTAGGGACTATTTTTCGCTTGCCACAAGTAACGATTTGTGTGTTGGCTCAATCTATGTTATCTTCGTAACTTGAACGCAACATTTATACATATACGACTCAATTTCACGCCCGATTCTCTTGAATATTTCTGCCTATTAAATTTATATACTACTCCTATTGTACCAGAATTTTTAGTGTAACAGTAATATTTCTCTATTTTAATTGACAATTGCAATTGATTCAAGGCTGATAGTGGGTGTCTATACGTCCTTAATCCTTCTCCTCCACTTGCTTTAGTTTATATGAATTCATATTGACGATTATATTAAGTTCAAGATAATTTCAATTGTTGTTGCATACAAGTATAAGATTTTGACACTGTTGTAGAGTTTCACTTACAAATTTCAGCTACATGTATGAGCACAAGTTTTTGCACTGCTTCCATATCCGTAATGATGTAATTTACGACATAATCATAGGCTGTATAAACATTCACTGTCATCTTTAATGTGATTGTTCATGCAATAAGTGAGACTTGAGATTGAATAAAAAATATTTATTCGTATACTTCAATATTCTTTCCATCATTGAAATATATTTTTCGATACGATTGATATATTTTATGACAATCACCTGTCAAGCATGGTTTCATTGATTGCATTGCGCGCTGATAAGTGCAGATTATCAATGAATACTTAGTTGGGTTGATCAGAACTTTTATTTTAGCCCAACGAAAGGAAGCAAATTGGAAATGTTAGCTGGGGTCAAATCCCAAATGACTGGCTGGCTGAGTGGTGGAATACCAGGTCTGTCAGGACGTGCTGCTGGGGAGGCAACGGAAACGGAAATTCAACAAACAGTCGAAGCCAACGAGAGTCAAACATCGCGGGAAAGTGTACAAGGCTCCATGCCTGATAATGTAAAAGACGATGATGCAAGCAGGTGGGTTGCAGGGTATGTGGGTTCTGTACTACAAGCTGCTGGGCACGTTCCCAATTTATAGTTATAGTCCGCATATCGTAAATTTTATCAATAATAAAAAGCAATTCTTTCGTGCTCATCGGCTTTATCATCTCGTTCCGCAGTGCGACTGGTGGTGCAGATAGTGGGCCTGCAAGTCTCGAAGGAACACCGACAGATGACAAAGATGGACAACAGCCATTTGGGGCTGGTGAGTTCGAGTATTTGTCATGTACTACAACTAATCTTCTTCTTCTATCCTTTGTGACCGTTTGTGTACCGCTTCACGTGATTCCATGTACTGAATTCTATGCATGATTTATTTTAATCAAACATTGTGCGAACTAAAAATGATAGACAATGAGGATGTAGGAGTGACGTAAGAAGACTGATACCAGATGTGATAGAAAGATATATAGTTTTTTATGAACCTATGGAACTTGGTAATAGTTCATCAATGCATTTACTAGTATTTCAAAATGTTTCTAACATGGAATCATTGTCATTGCCGCTCCAAAACATATTTATTAGTCCCAAACCAGACTGGTCAATCATAATAGACAGAGAAATGCGAGCAGACTACTGAATCTATAAGTGAAATTCATGACGTGACTCCCCGAGAGTCCCATTAAGCTGGGTTGATCGTCAAATCCGTATGAATCTCTCTGGAATTAGGCTCGAAAATCGATGCCCTTTGTACGACGTACCAAAAAGAGAAGATAACGGATTGAAGCCACCATGGGTGCAATTATCGTTGAATAGCTATAGAGCAACGGTTGATTTATGAGTTCTCAATCATCTAGAAGATGTTTCAGATTTTTTCATGTGATTTTCCAGTCATTGAGAAACTTTGTGAAAGATTCGTTCTCTAACATAACCAGTGCGTTTTTTTGCCAATCTCATTTTATGAGTCACTACTGGCCACTCGTGCACATGCACAGGCATCTTCATATAATGACAATCACAGAAAAACAGCATTTCATGCAATACTCTCACTAAGCGAATTTAGTTGACAAAATGCCAGTCCGTTCATCGTATCACGAGCGATTGGACCATGTGACACCGATCAATACAACACCAGCGAACTGGCACTCCGATTCTCTCCCACTTGTTCTCATCCTCACGTCTTTTGCATTCTCTTTCTTTCTTTCCTTGCATGTTTTAGAAAAACCTTCTTCTCCATGCCCCCTAACTCTCGCATATTAGTTACCACTGTGCGAACACATATCTTCTTTTCCCGTGCGGAGTCGAGGTTCAGAATGATACAGAACAAATGACTAGCGGAATGGACAATATGGGCACGAAAAATGACATAGTCAAAGATGATATTGTGATGATCCAATTATCATTACCAGAGCACCCAACCTATTGCTTACATATATCATTGAGATGAACAGAAGAATAGAATCATCGATTAAGATTATACAAATTCATCATTCATATTGTTCATCTAAGCAACATATTCTCAAAATATCTGTAAACCTCGTCAAAACTCTTGTTCGATCATGATCATAAATTTAGAAGATGATACTGCAAACCATCAGGTACTGATTGACATGCTTTTCTGGATCTTATTATATTATATAAGATGAGAAGTCTACGCGCCAGCAATTCACTCGTATACTCTCGAAATTACTCAAGAAGACTCGAATGCTAATGCGAATAAGTGTTACGAAGCAAAAACTGTATACCCTTACTGAATCATATTTAGTTGGGAAGAAGGAAGAAGATTGCAAAAACGCAGAGGAGAATGTTATTCCTCAGCGTGGGAGGATCATGAAAACTTGTCGTGTTCTTGGTCAACCAAAGCTATTCTTTTGTCACTATCTTATCATCACGGTCACCTCATATCAAGTGGAGATATAACATTCTTTACGAGACGATTCTTTCTTTTTTTTCATACTGCCATAATATTCTGCATAATCTTTGTATAATGTGTGTGCAAATTTCCCATTGAAATTTACATTATTCCATTTTCCTTCACAGTATCGACGAAAGCATTGGCTGGTGCGAAGAGCCTCGGGGGATTCCTTTATAGTGCTGTCAACAAAGCCGGCAAAACTGTTGTTGAAGCAAGCGCAAAAATCAAAAAGACGGTGGAGGAGAATGTGAGTTCCGAATTGTTTTTACTTATCGAGTCTTCTCAATCATTCTCAGATGCAGAGAAAAATTGATGTATACCACATCTCTTATATTCTTCCTGTCAATTTATTGTCTTTCCTTTTACATTTTGTGTATATATCTCATTAGTTTTATGGCCATCGCTCGCTGCGATGTATTCTATGAAGCATTTGGTTTTTTCTACGATCACAAATGTTTAAATTCTACTTCGCACACGTCATCATCAGATCACGTCTGCAACAAATCTATCATGGATTCTTCATTGAAAATTTATGCACACCTGATGGATTACTACTCCTGACCCGTTCGGATACCTACAGCATGTTATATTAAATGTTTGCGTTTGGACATGAAGTTAATCATTTTGAGCACAACGGGTCAACTAATCTGAATAACCTGGTTGGTGTTAACAACAAAAGTTGGAATGGAAAGTGTTATCAAATCAGGTATCGAATAAGAAAGAATATGACGCCCAAGTAGTGTAACACGATGGACTGTCAGCCACGTATGGTGAAGCAGACTGTATTCAGGTGCTAAAGATTGCTCGCCATTCGCTCTCAGACGAGTATTCAGAGTTTATTCACATCATCTAAAATGACCTATGACGATGTCCAAGAACTTATGATATGTTCAATCTAATATGGGATAGCATCGTTGGGTCACGGTGAAGACCAAACAGGAAGAAACACGAGAGCGAGATGAAGGTGGCAAAGATGAATCTACGAGGACTATCCGAGTGTTGGTTACTTGTCTTGTTACATACTCCTAAAGAATAGGGGTCGCACGTTATTGATCCAGACGCCATCCTACCCAACATAGACACACCCTCACTCATGAGACTACGCCCCCTCCCAAACAATACAATAATGAATATACAATCCTTCGAGCTTCCTCTGCATTAACTCATAATGCTGATATAAAAATGATTGTCTCTTGAGAGCGCGCTCTCCTAAATAGATAGGCAAATATGTTTTGGAGGATGTGAGAAGGTCCAGCAATACGAATGGCCAACATAGTAACTTAATTTCGATGTGTGAATAAGACGAGAAAATCCTTCAATCTTCCAGAGTGGTGATAACGAGATGATAAAATCCAGATGACATGATAGTGATATGAATTTCTTAAGGTTATGAGAATAGTTTTTTTACAAAATTTAACTTTGACTAATCCATTTGACATCGTTTTCTAGAATATCATGTCTGTGTTCAGATTCATCTTGAACACCATTTGTATAGCTCGGCTCCACAAGTGTTGAATACTAACGTTCGTAGTTCAGTGTCATAGTATGTTTGGTCTGATATCTTTGTGATCGTTACTGTCAAATACTGGAAATATCAACTCGGTCATCAGTCATAAATGTCGAAAATCTCCGGAAAGTCGATACGCACGAATGTAATGGGGAAACCCATCTGCTGTGGAGTAAAAAAATCTATTTTATCTTCCATGTCTTACCGCGTGTATATTGTCAGGTGCATAATCAGGTAACTTCATCGAAACATTTTAGACATGCTTCTCATACATGAGCTCCAAGTTGTTTGAGTATTCTGAGTGTATTTTCATTGGCTTTTTCTATCTTATTGATTATTCATGCTAGCGCTATTGCAAGATTCCTACCTGCATCACAAAAATATAGTTCCATCTAATATACTAATATAAATGGAGAACGTGCGAGTGGTAGTAGACTGCCAACAACCTCGAAATACAATGTACATTGCACTATACACCTTCCACTCTCTGGTCAAAATACCGCACTCACCCATCCACTCTATATCCAACATGAATAATTGAATTAGTCATGAACTTTTTACGACGCCGTAAAATTGAACAAAAAAAAGCTATAAAAAAACCGAGCATTTATGATCATGGTTCCAATCATTTTGGGATGCAAAGAAGGTTGAAACTGATGTATGAACATTTTTAACATCAGTCCATTGTTAACTTCATGTGAGGCTTTGTTGTGACGTTAGTGCTTCGATAAAGATCGGTTCTGAATGACGTCAGATGCATTAAATATCTGGGTCGGGGCAGACGCCGACCCACATCTTGCCACCAACCTTCCTATGTACACTTTCATCCTCAGTCTGATTCATGCTACTCAGTCATCCCTCTCGTGTACTTTCATCGTCTGTTCAGGACCTTTCTCTGAAACTTTTGCGCTGAAGCACCAACTACAATTGAGAGGCGTCAACGCATTGGAACCAATTCCTCTCCCGTGCTGAGTTCTCACTATCTATCGAGACTCCCTTTATTTTTTCCCCGCGCTTGCCATCGATCTGTCCCAATGACGCGAAAATGCTGAATCTCGCGCGCATGACTTTAGCAAATATTCGCATAACCCACATCGCTCAGTTTGATATTTTACTACTGTAACTCGCAATAGGTGAGCATTTCGTAGATAAGTCAAATCTATACAACAAAAGAAGTCCTATTTTGATGCCATCTATGCAATAGATCTCATTGAATTTTGGAAATGGATGGCTTCATTCATGCGCTGGATCATCCATAAAATTTGGACCACACTCACGTTACTTTTAATCCCATTACTTTGATAACAATTACAAGCTCATACTGGACGAGGGCATTCGAATGGTAAGTTGTCCGATCCACACGCGAGATAATGTGTAATTTTCGCTTTTGTTACGGTTTCTTTCTTTTCCAACTCAATATCCGATCAGTTTTTACAGCACACAGTCATACCCTGTTCCTATAGGAAGTGATATAGCCATACACGCGGAACAGCGTGGATTGTAATACAGTTGAATGAGCGTACAAAAAAAATATTGGGCTAGACTATATCCACTTTAACATTTTATCACAGAATTTTTGAGGATGCATAGGTAAGAACTATGATGAGAATGAAAGAAATATTCGTGTGAAGGCGGTTATTTTTGTTACTGATCGAGGTCACAGTTAAGGAATGCAAACTAATGCGATATTTCCCTCTTCAATGCAAGAAGTGGTTCTCTAAAAGAAATAATAATAAGAATGAATCTCAAGAAATGGAAAAGGAATAATTAAAGATGCTTCGCCAAGAAAATGTCACCGAAATGCTCCATTTCTTAAGCCTGCTATCATCTGATATTACGTAATTTCTGAGCCTTCGCCCACTTCTTCCCCTTTCACTACGTTCGTTTCTCGGATCAATAGACTTGCATCCGCAGACTAGAGGTCATGTTCGGCAACCGCATGAAACTTCTTTCACACTGACATCGTGGCTCTCACTCTTTTTCATCTCTCCTGTATCTAAACCCTAGTTCACTAAACATGAGTACTACAAATGTAGCATATATATGTGATGAACGAGGTGAGGAGATTGTTTGAGGCCAAGTGCAAGCTCAAACGTCAATACGACGATTCTCCCCATTTAAGCATGCTAAAAATGTATGCTACGTAACATATTAAATATTTTGATTCACTCGTCATTCGATTTTCCATATCATTTTCGGGGAATAATTTTTTACTTCACACTGATACGTAGTTCACACATCATCAAGCTGCGACTTCGTTCTTCTCTCAATATCCTCCAAATATTTCCCTTCCGGGAGATTATTGCCCATCTATTGGAGGAAAGTACTGTGTTGAAAGATTGATCTTATTACAATTCACTGAAAGGCGAAGCGATTGAAGAGTGCAGAACAAATATGGTGTTAACTCCGATATGGATGATTTATTGATCTCAAGGATCATGATACACTGGTGCTTGTCTGACAGCTAGCCTAGGTGCTGAGTCTTCAGGAAATCAATGACGTTCGACCACGTGCACCAACCGCATAAATAGCGTGAAAAATCATGAATACTCACAATGACATAAAAGAGTACAAGTGATATCGTAATATTTCACACATCCTTCGTTTATGTGAAACGAGTTCTGGATCGCTGACAACGAACTATTGGAAAAAATACAGATTACTTCGAAGATGTGATCTGCAGTAGAATTTTCTACAGCTATTGATCAGATAATTCCGAAACATTCACTTGTTGAAATGGATACAAGAAAGAACATTTGTCGAATATGAACAATCAGCACTTCAATTATGTTTTTATATGTTCATACGTATTCCCCAACTAAAAAACATACAATAGCTTTGAATTTGAGAGTCCAATTCTTTATCAAATACTCATGATTTTTTATGGTTCTTTGCCAATAGTGAAGACATTCTACTTTCAGAGACTGATCGCGGAGTTAAATAAAGAGCAGGAAGCCTTCATCGCTGGTAAACCTTCCGAAAAAGGTGAGGCAGTGGCACCTTGGGTCGGAGCGCCGAATGAGGATGCATTGCGTGAAGAATGCTTAGCACTTTCAACTGTAAGATATTCCCCATATGAACTATCAATGAGAATCAATATTTCCTGAATCCTGAATCCAATGTGTCGTGAATAGTGATCACGATCCGTTTTCAATTTGAGAAACATTAATCCATAAATTCTGTGGGAGGTTATAAAAGAAAAAATTGAGATAGATTGGGATTATAAACTGAACAGCAAATTAGGCTGATGAATTTTATGAAAAAAATTAGGGGTGGGGAGTCAGAAATGGCTCAAATCGGCAAGAACTTATATCCCACGATACGATACACATTTTCCGTCACCTTTTTTTGCCAATCTTAACATCAATATTATTGTGTACAGGATCGCCGTAACTTCGTCAGGGCGCCGCCGCCGGGCGTCGAGTTCGACTGGGATTTCGAAGCGGTTCAACCTGTAGCACAAGCTACACTTGCTCTGGATCCGAATTTGGAGACCATGAGGTTCGAACTCGTCCCCAAAGTGTACGTATTAATAATTTATTGATTTATTTTTATCAGAGTCTTCGGAGTTAACGGAGGGATTCATATTGATTCATTTCAAATTACACAGAATAAGCGAGGAAAACTTCTGGCGTAATTACTTTTATCGAGTATCACTTTTACGTCAAAGTCACGAACTCAACGCAATGGCTAGTCAAGCGGAAAATAATCCTAAAGATGTACTCGAAACTGGTTACACTGAAGAATTTCCAGGTAAATGTCAATCATAATCACAAATACACGGAGAAATTTCGGAGGACACTTGTAATTTTGTATTCTGATTTGTCTGTTCAGTTGTTTTTGTAGAAATTTTGAGCATAGACTATCTGTATTATTTTCTCAATGCACCATGTACAATTTGCAATTTGGGAACTTAGAAGCACGCAATCCACTACAATGCATGTTTTGTCATTCGGTCTTGGCTCCTCCAACTCCGAATGGCTATGTCGGAAAGAAGGAAGAGCTAAACTGTTCTCAGCAAGTCTCAATTTGATTATTTCATGTGACAACGTCTATCAGCATTGGAATAAGCTTTGCTATATCTATCGATATCTATACAATATACGATGTAGTACGTTTTCCATGCGGATGTACCCTCGAAGATTGACAGTATATCATTCAGATTTTCTTCCCAATTATTCTCAGTCTGATCAACCCAGACATATCACTATAGGTTGAGCTGCAGAAAATGAACAGCTTGACAGTTTTCTCTTTCTTCTCTTCCTCATTCTCTCTCTTTGGCTCGTGACCTTATTGTAGATAGATGCAAGTATTATCCATGCACACAGCTCGATTACAAAGCAGCAAGGAAGCCATCAATGCTATGTCGCCCAATACACTCTCATCGAATGTGGAACCATCTGTCGCCTCCGAGTTTATTTCTGATAGTACAAGACCGTCCGATTCTGACATCAATGAAGTGAACGAGGGTATGAAGAAACTCGGAATGAAAACATCTAAAGGTCAGTATACCGCGAAAACACGAAAAACAAACTCACGGAAATGAGACGAATCCGAGCGAAGATCCTCAGACCTAATCTTTTTAATATATCCATCTGTCTTAACTTCGCGCCTGTTCATCTGACTAAAAGTAAGTCTCATATACCGTTTTGCGATTGTTAGTGTAAAAAAAACCTTTTTTGCGATGCAATAGTTTTTTGTTAGGTTTCCTCATTACATTTCGTCTAATAAAAACGTCAGCACATGATCAGATCTCAAGATGCGACACTCAATTTCGTGTCTGTAAAAGGGTGTCTCCATCATGGCCGTAGTCATACAATGTGATATGAAAGTATGCAGACATACGAGTAATAATGATTATAATACGTATTCTTAAAATCTTATTCGTGTTCGAAAACTCCAGTACAACGTAACTTAATATTTGTTCGTTCTATGAATTTCGTGAAGCAAACAATTTCATTTTTCCACGTCGACAATACACATTTGGCCGATCTTGATTGTGTAAGTATGCTTGATGTTATCACGAAATGTTTGAGCGACTGATAGTATCGTTATTGACTTATATTTAACAAGTAGCAAGTAAGTAACAATAAAAATATTTATTGTTGCTAACTTCCCGATCTCAATGTTAGATACCACATAGTAGTTTGACTGTTGCCTTCAATATCGAAATGTTGTAGTTGTTGCTCTTGAAGTGACTCTATGACTTAATGAAATTATATTCGCTTATTTCTATAATTTAAAAAAAAGCAATTTTCATTCTATTTTGTCTACAGCCTAAGAAGAGGAGATTCCTGTTTACCATAATCCAAAGCACATACCCCCGAATTACATTCGTCATTTGGCTAATCGAGAAAAAAAACATTCCAATTATTATTTATCGCCATCACCAGCAATTTTGTTGTATTAATTTTATTTTATTCATCATTATTATGCCTTGACGTATTAGCAATATATCGAAGAACCGATATCACTTTCGAATCAACAGCGTGTCCTATTTATTGACTTTATTCTGCAGTTTGTTCGACATATAAGACGTGCATCATAAATACGCGTCATAAATTATCTTCACGACTCCTTCGAGTATATATGAATATATTTATACACACAATAAATATATACATGAAAGAATAGAGTATATACGATTGAGAGTTGTATAATGTGGATACGATCTTGCAAATTCGTTGAAACCTGTATATCATTTAATAGTTTTGGATCGCGTGATGATTCTCGGAGAAAAAGTAATTTGGAAAATGGATGGAGTGATAGAATTAGTTTGAACACACCCTGCCAGTTAAATGAAGAGTAGAAGATTATGGACGATTATTTTGTAGGAGAGGCGACAATACTCCGAGACAACAAAATCGGTGGAACAGAGTATGATCAATCATCAAGAGAAGATGATGGCGATGTTATGAAAAGAAGAGACTCGCGTAAAAAACATCGGAGATACTAAATTCAATTATCGCGCTCATGTATATGTTGTTCATCCGTCTACCCGGATCAATTTTAATCGATTTTTTTCTCCTATCGGAAAAACAGTGAATGCAACTGAAATGATAAAAAAAGAAGAGTGGGGAATATTTCCTTAAGTCCACCAGAAAATGAAAGATGAATACCATAAGAATAACAGAATGATAAACTTGAATAAGTACCTTATCAAATTTGTTGAATGACAATACGTGTTTTACTGGGTATAAATATGTAATATGCTGTCACACTTTCTATTGTCCGTACGGTTAATAGTCGAGATATGACGGTTGATATCATGTCAGTGGATGTTCAATGCGTTGAACACAACAGGAGAAAGACAAATGAAAAAGCAATTCGGTGAATTAAAATAACTCGATATTTGTACTGATGGTAATTTCCAATTTTAATGCTATGTCGAAGTTGACTGGAGCTTGTGTTCGCGGGTCATAACTAGCAATAAACGCACATACATATATGTATAATATTATATATATGTGTGTGTGTAAATTATTTGCCATTGACTGTGAGTTCATTGACACGAGTGAACATTCGTTTCGGGAAGCAAATGAATACGAAGAATAGGAGCTGCAGAGATATATTATATGTACTTATGTGAATAATGAGAAAACATTATATGATAATTAATATGAAGTATCACATAGGAGGGAAAGGACAAAAATGTGGAATGGTGGGCTATCGCAAATTTTAGAAGAAAGGAAGGAAAAGAAAAGTGATTAGGGCAACGCAAAGTATCGAATTGTTCCAACAATCACTCTTTTCTTGTATATTCTGTTTTCATGAAGTTTGAAAGTGTCTATTTTCACTTGCTGTGGCTCAAGAGAGTAATTATGTTTTCCATGAGTTTGTTTAATAGTACGTCTATAGCATTTTCTTGTTTCTTTGTTCCTGACGATTCATCGCCAAAAACGATACAGTCTTCTTTCATCACAATATTTATTCATCCAATCATACTCATTCATGCATATAGTACACATGCATATCCAACCACGGACATACGCACACAATTAACCCTCATGAAACATACCACGCAACATGTCCAATAACCCTCGCAAAATAGCTACAACGCTGCTTGTGACTCTCCGCAGAAGAAGAATGGGAAGGGGAATTGGAAGCCGAACTAAAGGATTTTGAGATCGTGCCGGGTGAAGGGAAGATACGAACCACGGCAAACAACGTTATGTCTGGAAAGGAAGACTGGGAAGAACAGATGGATGAACTTCTTGGCGATGACGACCTCAAATGAATAAAGGAACGGACTATTCATAGTTGTGCTTGATCAATCGTTGAATTAATCATGCAATTGCATGAAAAAGTATCACTTGAATAATGATAAAAAAAAGTTGTCGGTATACCCATCGTTTGATGTTGAAATGGTTGAGTGTCATTTATGTTGCTCGATTGCCAACTTGGTAAAATAAATATTGGAAAATGTCCGAATGGAAAATTTGTGAATACGCAAATATCTTTTTTAGCAATAAACAATCGTGATATTTTCCGCGTTTTCATCATCTCTCGTTGTATTATCGATCGCACAAAAATCATGAATCTGCAATGACGCTGCGCCAGCCTGTGTACAGACAAACATAATGATAACGATACTACAGACACCTATGTAGATGACAAAAACATAATGTATGTGTATATGTATATCTTATTTTCTTTCGTCATCTATGTTTGTGACTTCATATATATTCGAGACATCGGAGATGTAGCCTACGTTTAGCTTACGCGCCCGGGTTGACTCAGAACGTATACATGAAAAGTAATCAATCCGGCGATAAATTGGACTGGATTCGTATTATGATCAAGTTCATATTATCAATCTCATCACATACTAACAAAATTGAAAGAAGTGAGAGAACGAGAAGTTTTCTTTTTATATTTGCGCGTATGTTCACACACGGTTGTGTCGATTCATTTCATTTCCGATGTCATACATTGGTTCTGATAGACATTAACGCAATGCAGCTCTTGTATGAGTTCCAAATATTTGTCAAGGGCCTAAAATCATTGAATGAGAGACAGCGAAAGAATGATATTGATTTATATTGAATACAGGGTGGTGCATTCCACATGTTAATGTTTTACAGAACGCGTATTGGATATTTGATTTTTCAAGGTATACCGTTGAAATGTTTATATATATAATATTTTTTTCTACATATTCCTGATGCGACACGATTATTAATTATGTTCCATGTTTTATTATATCGTGTTTCTTCAGATACAGAAGTATAATGCAGAATGGTAATATTGAAGAAAAAAAAAGACACATACCGTCAAATTCGAATCAAGTGTGTTACTGTTAATAGCATGATATAATCATTGCCAATAACCTCCGATAGAAACAAAAATTAATTCACCCAATGGAAATGATTATAATTAAATTCGATACTTATGTATGTATATATACACGATATGCATATATGTGCCTATGTATATGCATGTCTATATATGTTGTTGAATCCATTGAAAGTATGATAATATATTATGATTATGAGTATTAATAAATAATACAATGATGCAGCAGACTTAACTCTTATGAGATGAGAAGAATTATTGAAGAATAAAAATATTATTGCGATAATGTATATCATTAAAACTCGTGTACCTCGTGAAAAAAAAAAGAATAAAACTAAATCGAGTAATCTAACACTTGCTATTATTCATATTATAATTCTATTCCCACTTTCACCACCCGCAGTTTTCCAAAAAAATTTGGATTACATTATGACATAATGTTTATTCCAATTTCCAATACTTCATAAATCTCACAAACGTAATCCATGAGAGAATTTTGTAAATCATATAGTTCCTTTCATGACTCTCGTTTTCACTGAAAATTTATGATACGTTTGTCAGAACACATCGTTCGTAAACATTCCAGGAGGAATAATACAAACGATACTCGTACTTTTTGAATTCCCGGTTCCAGCATTGCCAATATAGTGGAACATTCGCAAGGATATTTTGACACATGCTGAAGCCGTTTATTGAATGGAGACGCTGGGTGGATCACGGTCATTATCCCTTCTCTGGTTTATACATTTCACCTATTGATATATCGATGGTGTCGCAGGATTAAATCTCAATTTTATGAATTTATGCTAGCAGTTGACTAACAGTTGGCCACAGCACTCGCTGTTTGCCGCCATCACCACGGTTCTGACATGTGCGTCACATATATATATATTTTCATCATTATGTAGAATTATATAGTGTTGTCCGTTCGTCTAAAGCGTTCGAGATCTTCGAGATGTTGAGATGATGAAGCTTGCCTATATGAGAATCAACATCTATTGTAGTTAATATAAAAAAAAGTACGATCATTACAACAAAGCGCATCTGTTAGGAGTGTATTGTTTTGTGACAAAACGAACAATCCAATTATCGCTACAACAATCATATATGAAAGTCCATATCCAACGAGTATAGTCGGCAACTGTGTTTAATGTGTTGTTTTTGTGGTGGATTGTTCATATTATTTTTGTTATTCAATGATACAAACATAAGCATTTGTAGATTGTATCTTCGTAATTCAAAATCATATTTTGGGCGAATGGTGATTAGCAAAGATAACAATAAATTTTATATGTTAATGAGAATATCATACTGTTGGTATCATAACCTTACTTTCGTTTTCTGTTGTTCATTTAACAATTTGGATATTCATGACTGAATATTCATGCATGAACTTATAGAGTTCGTATCGATTGAACATCCATTTTCAAATTATCTGAGAAAATCACCGATATTATTATTTTGCAGGTTGAACAGTAATTGCTTATTGGCATCATTATTATGGATCAACAAGGCGAGCCGGCTGCATCAGCTGACAGCTCTAGTGACGAAGTAATCGCCGCAGATGCGAAGGATGATCTAACAATCACGAAAAGCGTCGTGATGTCTAATCAACACGCAAATGATGAAGTATCGTGTTCTAATGTAGATAGGGATTGTGATGTTGGTTTGGGAAACAGTGATCAAACAGGGGCAGGTCCCAATAATACAGAGGATCAGACTTCATCGAAAAATTTAATCGCGAGTATGAATGAAAGTAGGAAATTTACAAATGAAGTTGATGAAACAGTAGCTGGCTCTAACGATGAGAGAACTGACGCCGAACTCATTGGTTCTGGTGGAGTCCAGGTAGAAGTTGCAATTATTGATCAAGAAATATCGAAAAATTCTTCAACAAATGTCACCTATGATATTGCTGTGCATAACAAAAGTGACTGCGGTGCCAATCATGATAAAGAGATGGAAATAGATCGGGAGAAATCTCAACTATCTGATGAGAGGGGAGACGAAACGAGTGCAACTGCAGATTCGACGTCATTGAATGAAATGAGTGGAATTTCGGAAGGAGTTTCACAGTCTATTGGGACTGATAAACGCGATTCACCAGTTATGGAAATCGATTCGGATATTCATGATAAAGAAGTATCGATGGAGAAAAACGTTGAACTCGAAAAAACCGAGTTCATACAAATTTTGCAGGACAAAGCAGATGATTCACAAATCGAGGCTCAATCTATGGATGCTGAAGACCCTTTTGGTGGTGACAGTCTAGTGGCCGACACTGTTGAACCGTCAGCCACTGATGAACTCCAGGAAGAGAGTATCAACTTTCGCAAGCTTGCGGATCAAGCTGATAATTTACAAGACGTTCTCAGAGCGAAAGATTCTAATTTTGAATCGGTATTACATGAACCTGATAACAATAGTGGAAACCGTAATCATGACAATGAAATTGAATTCATATCAGAGATCCCGAAAGAGGGAAATGAAGATATCAGTAATGATTCTGTAGGGAATAAAATCATCGATGATTCTCAGTCGAATACAAATCAAATCTCTACAACGACAGGTTCAGATTCATCAAAGATCAGTGAAAAAATAAGTGAAGATAACAACAAAAATGTGGAGGTAGATGGGGGCACTAATGCGTCGGTGAGAGTCACAGATGAGCAATCTACGGTTTTACCTGGTCAAGATGATGAACTGTGTATTATACCTGACAATTTAAAAATAATTTTACCACAAAAGTCAACGGAACCAACAAATATTGTTGACATAGAGAGAGACAGAGCCGAGACATCTGGAATATCAGAAACGCCATTGCTAGCAACTGAAAATGTAAATAGAGAACCATGTATTTTAAGTGAAATCAGTGTCACTGAGAACAAAGATAAAAATGAACATGAGAAAGATGTACCCATAGAGCAATTAGCTCCCGTAGTAGCCGAGAACATAATAAATCTGGACGATGATTCTAAAAATCCTGAGGTTGAGGAAATTTCAACACCAGAAACGTGTGCGCAATGCAGACGAAACACGAGTTGCAAGATAAAAGTTAAAGTTGGTACGGAGCACTTTTGCGTGTGTTCCAAGAATTGCCAAGCTAGCTTTTCAGCTGCAAATCACAGGGCGTCAGACATTCCAAGTGATGGCGCTAACTCCAAATATGAAAAACGGTGCGCTAGCTGTCTGTTGATTATAGAAAAAGGTGACGAGCGTAATCTGTCATGGGAAACTATGGAATTCTGTAATGAAGAATGTTTGGGAAAGTTCCAAACAAAGTATGGAAGTTATTGTCGCAATTGTAATGGTAATGTCGCACCAATAAGTTTGGGCAAATATTGCGTTAGATTTGGGTATGACGTTAGACAATTTTGCTGCTCATCTTGTTTAGAAGAGTTCAAGAAAGGTTTGAAGGTGTGTAGTTATTGCCAGAAAGATATCAGTTCAGGAACCGACGGATTTCTGGCACCCGTTGGGGATAAAGGCCAGTTCAAAGATTTCTGTACACAATTTTGCATGGAAAAATATTCAAAAATGAATTCGACAGAGCCACCAAGTGCTGAAAAGAAAGCCTGCAGTGTGTGTCAAGAAGAAAAAATCGTGCATTGCGAAGTTCAGGTCGATCGCTCAGCACCAGTAGCAATATGTAGTGAGCCGTGTTTCGCGGCTTTTAAATTCGTGAACAAAGTTGATCCCGATCAATGTTCTACATGCAAGAAATACTTTGACCAAATAAGCAAGAAAAGCACTGTTGTCTTCTATGATAATGAAGCCCACACATTTTGTAACAAGACTTGTCTCAATATTTTCATCATAACACATAGGAAAATAGTGCCTTGTAATTGGTGTAAAGTGAAGAAATATAATTTCGATATGATCAAGAAGGAATTGAAAACTGGTCAAGTGATAATGATGTGTAGTTTGAATTGCCTTACCCTCTATCAAGTATCGATAAATGCTGTTTCCGCCAGACGGATAAACTGCGATTTTTGTAAAGAATTCTCACAAGCACAATATCATTTGACAATGTCGGATGCGACAATCAGGAATTTTTGCTGTTACGAATGTGTGATGAAATTCCAGAGTCAATATACAAAGTCGCCAATAACCATCCCAGCTGGTGATGATCCATCCCCTGTACCCACTGGGACTCCAAAACGAACTTATCCTGGGAAATTACAAACACAATCAGCAGCGAAAAAAATCGTTGACATACAGAATCTTTCGACATTATCGGCCTTGCAAAATAAGAAAAACATGCCTGTGATATCTTCCGTGACAAGTTTAGCGTCTAATGGCCCGACAGCTACAGTCACACAAAAATCTACTTCCACAATGGGTGTTAGCGTGAATAATGCCACCATGACTAACAGTTCAGCACCCAGTTCACAGTCACAGATAATTTATAAGCAACAAGTGATTACTAGACCCCCAAGTCCAGTGAAGATACATAACAAAATGACTCAGTGCCAACCACTAATGCACACTAAAGGTGTGTCAGTTAAACCTCACCCATGCACTAAGTCGACGCAAACTGATGAAGTTCAAAAAGTAATAATTCCGATTCCTGTACCTATTTATGTTCCATTCCCAATCCATATGTGGAGCTTTCCATTCCCTGTGCCAGTACCATTCCCGCTTCCTATCCCAGTACCTATTTTCATTCCAACCACACGTAACAGTACGAAAGGAATTCTGAAAGAAATCAAGAGGATTCAAGAAAAAATGCCTGCTGATCCATTCGAGGCTGAATTACTCATGATGGCTGAGATGGTTGCTACTGAAAAGAAAGCATCTGATAGTGATTCAGATTCTAGTGAGGAAAATGATGTTGAGACTGAGGTTGTAGACTCCGGGAATACTTTTGGTGATGATATGCTACAAATGGCATTAAGAATGGCTACTGGGGAAATTGAGGAGCCCGCAGTGGATTTAGAGGTTGCTTTAACGCCTAATACCATTACTGCCTCCCAAACACCCGTGTCTCTCGAAACTGCTCTAGAGACTCCAGACTCTCAACCAGATCGGATTGTTGCGACACGTGGAAAAAAACGAGTTGTATCACAAAAATCAAGAGGTGGACCAACTAAACGCGGTCGACGAGCCGTAGTAACTAACGAACCACCTTTAATGCCGCCACCCGAATCCCAACCGCCTCCGACGCAACCACGTGTTATTGAACCTATCGAAAAACCTGATGCCAATATGGCGTTAAAATATACATTTGGGGTGAATGCCTGGAGGAAATGGGTTGTTTTGAAAAATACTGAATTAGAAAAGCAGAATACGCCGCCGAGAAAAGTGAAGCTTTTCAAAACAGATCTCCTGCAGCTAACAGCAGATGAATTGAACTATTCTCTTTGTTTATTTGTCAAAGAAGTCCGAAAACCGAATGGATCAGAATACGCACCCGACACAATTTATTATTTATGCTTAGGTGAAGTATCGAGTAATTTTTACGTCTGACAGCATATTGTTCCATATCACGATGTAACATACTTTTACAGGAATTCAGCAGTATCTCTTCGAGAACAATAGGATAGACAATATATTCACGGATACATATTACGAACAATTTACTGATTGCTTGAATGACGTGGCGAAGAAATTCTCTGTTTTATATAATGATGCCCGTGAGTTTCGATCATGTCCTCCATTTTTGTTCAAAAACATTTCGTAACTAAACTGAAATTTCCCCAGAATATATCGTAACGCGCGTTGAAGAGGAACATCTTTGGGAATGTAAACAGCTTGGGGCGCATTCGCCACATGTACTCCTGAGCACTTTGATGTTTTTCAACACAAAACACTTCAACTTAGTGGTGAGAGAAATTATCCTTGATGTACATTTTCAAATTTATCCAGAGTTGGATACGTATGATCGGGGCTCTTCCTTTCGCTGATGTCTCAATTATTTCAGACAGTGGATGAGCATATGCAACTATCATTTTCACATATAATGAAGCATTGGAAACGGAATCCTGCAGCACAAACTGCTGCAGTAGCAGGGAAAGCACCCGGTTCACGAAACGTTCTTTTACGGTTCTACCCACCCCAATCTGCTTTAGGTTAGTGTTACCAACTGTGGAGCAATGTGGTACAATGATCTTTTTGATGGTAACTTGATTGGTCACCCATGTTTGCATTACAGAGGCCAATTCTAAGAAGAAAAAAGTGTACGAACAACAAGAGAACGAAGAAAATCCTTTGAGATGTCCTGTAAAGCTTTATGAATTCTATCTATCGAAATGTCCAGAAAGTGTGAAAACACGTAATGATGTGTTCTATCTATTGCCAGAACGGAGTTGCGTCCCTGACAGTCCTGTCTGGTATTCCACGTCGCCGTTAGCGAAAGAAAATCTCGTGAAAATGTTGCATCGTGTTAAAATGGTGAAAGAAATTAACATGGCACTCTTGAGTACCTAAATATTCTGCATGTTAGTTGTGCTGAAGTCATGAGTGTCATACCTATATCGATATACGATAGCCTTCAATGATTATCGTATAATTGTATTGAGCGAAAACAGTTTCAATAGTATTGGGCAGACAACCAATATCAATCTCAATTTCCCAATCGAAGATGAAAAGTTCGCAATGAAAATGAATGATTGACGCAGGGGAGATATAAAAGTCTATCGATTGTAACACGAGTCGACGTAGAAAGTAAGCCCTATAGTTATTCTCACGTTCAATAACTATTGACAGCTTCCAAATTATGTTTAATAATTGATCTATCGTTAAGTTAATAAATTGTACTATTTCGAACTAGGAATTTGATAAGTTGATCTCAGCGAGAGAGTTATTTTTGTGATGTATAGAAATAACAGTACAATGTGTTATTATGGAAAGTTATCATTTCGCATCAACATTCTCCATTATCAATTTCATATGTGGCATGTCCATCATAGAAGTAAGATTCTTATGTATATATAATGAGGCGAATAATCGTGATTCACTCATTATCGAGAAATTCTTGATCATGACATTCTACTGCTTACATAGGAGGGAATAAGAGTGCGAAGTTCTTTGAGTCAAAATCACAAAGAAACGAAGATATTCATTCTCATGTCAACATATAATTATGAAATAATTTTCGATATTTCAATATACATAATTGTTGGAATAATATTTTTCCTCATTCACTTCCTCCCATTATTTGGGGTTGTTATTTTCTTTGTTGGAGGAACAAAAACGCGTTTGTGTTTGAGTTTCTTTCGAGAAATTTCTAGGCTATGCAATTTTGTGAAGATCTCAGAGTATATCGCTTGTTGCTCTTCTTCAGGAATAGTTTCCCTAGTAACACAAAAAATAAGTATATGACATGTTGGAATTATTAAGGTAGAAGCACCCATATATAGCATACCTGTATATTTTCATGAGGTCATATTTTTCCCACGGTTTCTCTTGAGCTTTAGCCTGTCTTTGTCTCTTCTCATTAACTGTCAATCCTGTAACTCCTTTTGGATTTCTGAACTCCCATCTTACAAGCCATGGCGGTGGTTTTAATGTGACTTTCATGTCGTTCACAGGGACTGGGCTTCCTTCTGGTAGATATTCCATTTCCATGTCAAACGGAAACGTACTGAATTCTGCTGGTGCATCACGAAGGTACAGAAGCTCATCATCTAGTCTTTTTTGAAGTCTATGAGACATAACAAAGGAAAAGAGCCTTATTCGTGTTTCCAGTTGCAAATATGTTAAAATCCTCCAATAGATTACCTTAAACAATCAATTCTTTGAATAGCTGGATCATACAACTCATAAGCAACTTCAATTCCTTGATGGTCAACAACATTTCTTAGTATAAATGATGCACGCAACCCACATCCTTTTCGTTGAATGCAAATACCGACAAATTTATTTGTTTTCCCCGGAGCGTGTGGTTCTGAATGTGTAACAGATAGAATCGAACCGACATAAAATTCTGGAATATCAATAACTGTTCTTCGTGCCATCATGTCCCTGCGTTCCAATTTTTCTCTAAGTGCATTACGATGTAAAGGTGCTGGATCAGGTAAAAATTCTGGATAAATGAATCTATATTGGGATGGCACTATGGGACCATCATAACTTGATTTTGTGCTTTCAGAAATGTCATCGATTTTGGTGTTGTCATGTTCAGGACAATCTTCTGGAGAAGGTGTGGCTGTTGATAAACGTCTGATCTCTCTTCCTATAATATAAATAAGTTATATTAAACAATCTTCTACACTCAACATACCGTCTAGTTTAAAACACCAAAATTCTAGGTTAGACACCGGTAGTCCCTGATGGATCAAAATGCTTCAACTACATGCCAGACGAAACATTAAGAATGGGTTTTAATGTTGTTCATTTCATTGTCTGTAAAATATTATCATATATCAAAATACCTATTGATCTCAAACCACAAAAATTTCTGCGGATCTCACGGAACAAAATTCTGTGGATGGCTGACATCTTTATACAACCAAATATTATTATGATGTATAGTAGGTGCGGAATATTCGCTGACTGCTGACTACAGACAAATTACGTTCTACTAAGCACTACATGTGCATTCCGACATTGTGCAAGTCTGAATGTGTTATATACTGCCGTCGTAGTTGCGCTGTTGTAGTATAAGGCGGGAATATCCGAATCACGATTCAAGGCAAATGTTGAAGACACAATTGAAAATTGGAGGAAACGAAAATGCAATCATACATTTGTGTCCACCAATATACGTATTTATCTAATGAACGAATGGAAACTATTTGACACATCACAATATGACATTAAACAGACAATAGGTCTGATAAGATACATAATCTTTGACAACAATCTAGTACAAAAAATTTTACGAAGTGGCATTCAGATCGACATCAGGCTTGAAGAATATGTTGACATCTTTGAAGAACATGTTAGGTCCTTCGAAGTGAGGGCGATAAATCGGTCTGTCCAGTGGATAACCGAAAGGTCGTTGATCAACTGGGTAGTTTCCAAAAAGTCGTGATTTGTAATCGATTGGATTTTTCACTGGACTAGCGAACACGAAAAGTTGATATGTTGAGCCACCCCGACGACCTTTTGGTAAAAGTAAACGTTCTGGGAAACCGTAAACATTTTGCTTGTAAGTCAGTTTCTCAGTGCCTTCCAAAGCTTTTTCGATTCTCTTGTAGAATATTTCACTGGGTTCATCGTCAGGACGCAAAAAGAAGAAATCATGACTGTTGCGCTCCAGTTTGTTGGTACCCGCTGACACTGTGAACGAATAGGACGAATGGAAAGTAGATATTACTAGAAAAAAAGTCAATTTTACGTAAAATTATGAATTTTATCAACTTACAATCGGTTATCCAATAGTCCATTTCGTAAAAGTAGCTGTAACTGTTGGTAAAGTCCAAGAGGTTGTGTTGTGCGTCATATTTTGGCCCAAGGAATATTTGTATTGCGACTTTTTGTGCCGTATCGGAATTAAGAGTGACGTGTACGGTGAATGGCTTGTGATTAAGCCGTTGTTGACGAACTTTTATGAACAAAGATTCGGCTTCTTTCTGACTGGTTATTGGCAGTCCATTGCTAATTGTCGCGTCAAAATCATCGAAATATGTCAACAACTTGTCTACCACAACAGATTCGAATTTCAATCCGGGATAAATAATGTCGTCCTTGGGATACGGCTTCATATGTGCCTTGTATCGAATATAGTAATAACTGATCCTTTTATATAGTCTATAGAAAGCAGGGTCCCTCATGCAGGAAGAGAAAGACTCCATGGCACTAGGAATAATTTGATATGGCGTTTTAGGTTCAAGATTATATCCGAGAATTCTGCGCGCGAAGATGTCCAAGCTGCCATAATAATTTTTGTTGCATGAATTAACATTGCCTTCAATAATATTTCCAAGTATATTGAGACCTTCTGGGGTATAAATTTCCACATGTTTTCCATCAGTATCAATGACATAACCCAGATCAATGGCAGCTGAGATACGCGACTCGATATCTTGTACAGCCTAAATGTGTGTAATTGCAGAACTATGAGCATATTCAATCATCTTAGTGAGTACGATTGGTGGAACTCAGTGGATAATACTCACATGAAGGAACGTGTATTTGTATTGAGGGATTTTGCTCCAGTGCGGCCGTTGTGGAAATGGTAGACCATTACGATAAACCATCGTTGGATAATAACCAGGATAAAATTCACTATTCCAATCGAAGTTCTCAATTTTGTCCATTCCATTTGCCAGGCGCTCCAAATGGTAGCGATTGTACAGCAATTTATGAGTGTACAAGTATGCTTCGCCTCGTGAAGACTTTTCAAGCCCAAATTTATCGGATTCAAGCCAAAATGGATTTTCTTGTCGGAGGAAAAAATAGTAGGCGTTGAGGCCAATGTCTTCAATGAAGTATTTGAGCTTCATCTCGGTATCATATTCACGATTCAGATACCATCCAGAATAATTGGCACGAATGATGTAGGAATTTCCTTCGATGGCCCCTTAAATCAAATCTCCATGATAAATTTGAGAGACATACCAAAAAACCATTTTTCATAATTATTCTCACCAATTTTATTATGGAGCATGGTATTTTTTGCCGCCTCAATGACTTCCGAATTGAAGAAAGCATATGGATATAACTCATAGGGTGGAGGCAGTTGAATGAAAATTGTGTCGGGTCGACGAAGAACTGCTTGATAAAGTGCACAAATAAATTCACCTTCATTGATGTTATTGCGCGCCCATAATGCAGTTTTATAAAATGTATCGAAATCCTTGGCATAAAAGAATAATTCAAAGATTGCCCTGGTTTCGGTGATGAGTTTGGGATACATCAGCGAAAAAATTTCACCACGGGGTAGGAAACCAAATTTGTAGAGCTCCAAAAAATGTTTGACTGCATCCTATTAAACATGTGAGAAAAAATTTATCAGTCCATTTTACTTTCATACTTTCTATTTGAACTTCATTCACCTGATCCATATAAGAACCAATATTGGCTTCAATGTTATACTCTTGGCCTTCTTTGTACCAATCAGGATTGACAATTTCTGGTTGTGATATGTGGAAAAATAAATTGTAGATTTTTTTTTGTTTTACGAGGAATTCTTGATCCGCGGTCATTTCTGTGTAGAAATAACTGGTATCACTCTGTACACCCATTAAACATAGTGAGCCAATGGCAAAAAAAGTTATGAGCTTCATTGTACGAAGCTCTTCTCAATTCGTCTGAATATAAAGAATTATTCCGTCGATGCGATGTGACAATACTTCGCGCTTTACACTTGTAACAAAACTCCCTGCTACTGTTCAACTACCAATGCATTTTATAGTGTCCCGACGGTCGTTTAATCATCTGATTGCGGGTCAGCAATGTAACCCGACCATATACCCCTCAATCATGAAGACGTAAATTCTATTCCAGAGGGACAGTAGTTTGATAAAAGGGAAGTATTTATTTCTTATATTCATAGCGATAATGTTATTTTTCTAAATTTGAAACAGCTGCGAAGATGAATTGAAACATTGGAAGTGGACACTGTATGTGCTGTCCTTAGACTTGACTGTTGCTTTCTAATACAGACAACAAAGAAAGACACAAACAATATTGCGAGATTGTAGGAGAAATTATAGCAGAAAATTAACGACTGTCATTTGGCGTTACCATTAATCATGGCGGTATTGATGATAAAATGACACAGAGCTAATCGGGGTTCATGGAAAAATTTTAAAGAGATGCTACAATGTCTTGCCCCTTTGTCGCTTTATTTACATTTGAACTAATCAGTTGGAAAAATGAACATCGGATGACTCAATCTTTTCATTTTGTTCCACGAACACACCACTGTATCATTGATTCGATAGAGACTTTATAAGCGTTGATTTTTCTTGACTTATTGGATTACGTGAAAGGAACAGTGAAATATTTCCAATATGAACACTGAGGTCAAACTATTATTATAAATAACTCGAGATATGGAACTTGTGTACGGAGCTTTCTCGTGACCACAGCGCGAAAGACATCTGCATTAATCAGGAGATGATTGAAAATTATGAATTTATTAATGCTACAGTGGAATGAAGTTGGGCTTTTAATAATGAAAGTTTACTCCATTTATTGTATATCAGAGAACAAATGTCCAGAGAGAACCAATCATTCAAAACATGCTATCTTCTGATTTGTAATCATTAAATATAATCACTCTTTTCCAATGAGGTTCATCAGGGAGCCATTAAATAGTGAGATTGAGTTCATCAACGTGTTTGTGAAACACAAAAACGTCTTTGAAATAAGCATTGGGTACATCGAAAACGTGAGGCACAACTGGGCGGTCCAATGGGTATCCCAATGGTTTTCCGTCAACGACTGTTGTTCCCCATACAGGTGATACAACGTTGACACTCTGTGCCTCATCAAATTCACTGACGAAGACGAAAAGCTTCAGTGGCAGACCCTCCTTTTTACCTTTGGGTAATACTAGTCGATCAGGGAATCCAGACACGTGAGTACTGTATTCATAAGTTTCACCAGTTTCAATGGCTTGTACGAGTTTCTTCCAGAATAAAACGGTCGAATGCTCGTCTGGTACAGCGTATATAGATTCGTGGCTGCTGCGTTCTATCTTGTTGAGTCCCGATTTCACTATAAAATAACGATAAGATTTACGAATATGTACAAAAGACAATTCACGATTTTGATCGCTTTTGGCTACTCACATTCAACCACCCATTGATCTAGCTCAAAGAAATTTATATAATTGTCATTGAAGACAAATTCATGTCCATGTTCATCGTATTTTGGTCCCAAGAAAACACGGACAAACGCCTTGACATTTTTATCACTGTTGACGGTGATACGATATGTGAAAGGTTTATGATTCAATCGATGTTGTCGAACTTTGATAACGCTAGTCTCCGCATCTTTTTGTGATGATACTGGAACCCCATTACTAATCACAGAATCGAAATGTTCGAAGAATGTAACTAATTTATCAACGACTACGGATTCAATCTTGACTCCTTGGAATGCCAGATCGTGATGGGTGTATTTTGGTAAGTGTTCCTTGTATTTCAGGAAATAACTGAGAATTTTCTTATAGATGCGATAAAATGCTGGGTCCCTCATACTCGTTGTGAAATATTCCAATGCGCTTGGAACGATATGGTTCTTGTCAAAAAATTTCCCAGCAAAACCCATGATTTTTCTACATAAGTAGTCGAAGCTTCCATAGTACTTCGTGTTAACAGAATCAGCATTGCCCTCAATTAGATTTCCCAGAATGTTGAAGCCTTCTGGTGTATAAATGTCGATTTGCTTCGGTGGATGACTATCATCATACACATATCCAAAATCAATTGCATCATGGATACGTGATTCAATTTCCTCAACATCGTGAACTAAATCATAAACGTGATGAGGCACTTTCGAGAACGATTCACGATGTGGGAATGGCAAACCATTCGAGTGATGTATCGTCGGATAATATCCTGTTACGATAGGCTCATGCCAATCAAAGTGTTCAATTTCTCCCATGTCGTTGGACAGACGTTCCATGTAATAGCGTGCTAATATTTGTTTGTGGCCATAGAAGTAGCTTTCGCCACGGACTTCTTTCTGAAGATGGACTTCATGACTTTTCGCCCAGAATGGAAAGTCATGGATGAAATAAAAGTAGGCGGAGTTGAGACCAACATCTTCAGTGAAATAATTCAATTTCTCGTCAACGTGGTCATGGGATATGTACCATCCGCTGTAGTTGGAGTGAATTATTACATCACCCCCCTCATGATATTTCACACCGATATTTTTCTTCAGGCCTGTAAAAAAATTCCATTTTATTTCCAAATTTTTCGTATACGCATGAATATCTCTCTAGATTATTTAGTTATCGAAACGTGTGATGAATGCATATCGGAGTCGAATATCTCTTATTTTCAATTCCTTTTGAAATTCGTACTCACTGGCATCTCCCATTTTGACACGGTAAGCAGCCTGTATCACTTCATTATTGAAGAAGAAATGTGGCACGATTTCGTAGAATGGTGGCAAACGAATATATTTAGTGTCAGGACGATGAATGATGGCTACTGAGAGAACATATGTAAAAAGCTTCTCGTTCACATTGAATCGAGCCCACACTGCGGTGTTGTAAAATGTATTGAAATCTTTAGCATGGTAGAACAACTTGAAGAGGGCGACGACTTCTTCGAGATGCTCTGGATAGAAAACTGAGAATACAGCATCACGATGAACTAATCCATGTTTGAAGAGACGAACAAAGTCGTGAACAACAGTCTGAAACCCAGAGCAACCGATGGTAATTGAGGTGTTGTGAATTGAATGGGAACAGTCACGCGTAATTTGTCAGATACAATCGTACGAAGAAGGTTTTACCTCATTGCTGAATGAACTGATATGTTCTTCAATACTCCACGAGCGAGCAATTTGATACAAATCTGCATTGACTGCAGTAGGTTGATCTGGATGCCAAAAAAGTGAATAAAGTTGCTTTTGCCTTGTCAGATATGTTTTGTCTGCCGTGACATCCGGTGGTCCATGAGCTGCCACTAGGCAACAGCACGCCGTGGCTAGCACTATCAGAGATAAACGCATCTTCACTTGTCCGATCACCAGGAGTAACGCCACCGAGTGTTCGTCGAATAGCTTCTGGCGGAACACCATCATTTCCGAAAACGGTGGCTTATATAGCGATCCTCTCAGACCAGTATCTGTCACCTCTGACTTCCAAAAAACGGAATTGTAAATTAATGAAAAATAATTCCTTATCATGTACCCAGTATCATATACGTAGATATCACATATTCAGAAAGCTTACAATCACATAACTGTTGTTAGTGTTACACAATCGGTTGAACTTTGACTTGCACATTGATTAGGAATATTGAATTGATATGTTGAATCGAATTTATCATTCAAGGTATTCCATTACAAACTCGGTATAGAATTGGCTGGTGTCATAATACTCATACACTTGAAAATTTTTCGACAGGGAATATGAAATACAGAAGTCGAATCAAAACAATATGACAATATTGAAAACGTATTTTTAGCACCAGACAATCATTAAAATCTCACAAACGATCTTGCGATTGTGTATGAATCACAAAAATAAGAATGTCTAGAAGGATTCAGTATCAACGATCTCATCAGCAGGAATCTAACGAACATGAATCAATCCTCCTGAGTTGGGATGTCTTCATGAGTGTATATAATATACATGGCTCTTAATCGAATCCATATGGGATATTGTCTTCATAGATACAAGGGAGAAACGCCGGAATTCGAGCAATAGCATCACTTTTCATATCGTTCTAAACAGTATATGTGCTAGATACATGTCATTGATGAGTAATGACTTATGATAATGTCAATTACTGTGCACGGCATACAAAAACTCTGATGAGCAGTTGATAGATATACGAATATTGACATTTGTTCAAGCAATATTTTATTTGAATGATTATATCAGAATCCTATGCCTAATGAATTATCATCGTACCGACTATTATACGATATTCATGTTTGGATTTTACTCAGTAACGGGAAAAGTCACTAATTCTGTTTACAATCATTTTTTCACGTCGACAGGTATGAAAACCAACGTTCAATCATTGATTTTTATGTTGCTTGGTTAAATATTGGAATAATTGGAATTTTAAGCGAAAACTCAATGTAAACGTTATGTATCAGGATAGGTGATATACTTTCTGCGTACAAATACAATATATCCCGAATTAGAATGGATGGATATGGTATATGGGGAAATTTCATCGACAGTCATGAAAAATGAATTTGGGTTACAATTTCATTTTATTTCGAAGCTTGCTCAGATTGTGCACATATAATCAAGGTTATTATCTAATATTTCACAATTAATGACGAACGGGTAGCCAGTTTGATGGTCGTTTGATTAAAACATTCGTGCTTTGTCGTAGTCCATGAAGTAGTAAGGCTTTTCTTTGATTTCAGTTTTCTTCATGGATTCACCGTATACATAATCTTTGTGGAAATCTTTGGCGTAAAAGTGACCATCCATGTAGTCTTTTGAGTGGTAGATATAGATGTCCTTCATGAACATGTTGCCCATTTCCATCATGTATGGTAACATTGGTCTGTCCAATGGGAAACCGAAAGGTTTACCATCGTAAGCGAATTTGCCGAAAACTGGCAAGTCAACGTAGGTGAATTTGCTTTCATCGAAGGGTGAGATGTAGATGAATAATTTGAACGGCATTCCACCAACTCTACCCTTAGGGAGGTATAAGTTTTCGGGGAATCCGTAGAGTTGTTCGTAGTAGGTGAATGGTTCATTGCCTTCAATGGCCTTGAGGAGTTTCTTGTAGAAGTAATCACCGCCTGGGAAGTCTTTAGCAGTGAATGGTGAGTTTGTGCTGTGACGTTCGAATGAGTTCATGCCCGGTTTCACTGTAAACATAAAAAGAATAGATGATGGAAAAGAAGTAAAATTCTGAATACTCGGCTATTGTATTCATTCCACAATAGAATGTTGTTCTTACAGTCGACGATGAAGTAGTCGAGTTCAACAAAGTTATAGAAGCTGTAATACATGTAGTTTTGTTCCTTGAAGTAGTAATCATCATATGATGGTCCCAAGAATATACGGACCATACCCTTGGTGGCTTTGTCGCTCATCACGTTGAAATTATAAGTGAATGGTTTGTAGTTCATACGGTATTTCTTGGCTTTGATGTTGAATGACATACCATCCTTGAAGTTTTCAACTGTTACGGCGTTGTTGATGAAGGTGTCGAATGTTTCCATGAAAGTGTAGAGTTTGTCAACTTTAACATCGTGAATCTTCACTCCGGAGAATTCGAGTTCGGATGTAGTGTAAGTAGGCATATGGCATTTGTATCTCAAGAAGTAACCCATGATTCTCTTGTACAGTCTGTAGAATGCTGGGTCACGGAGTGATGCGCTGTATGTCTGAAGTGCGCTTGGGACAACGCAGTGTTTATGTTTGCAGTCATAGTTGAATCCGAAGATATCGCGGTAAAGAGCATCAATAGCACCATAGAAACGGGTATTGCATGAGTCGTAATTTCCTTCAATCAGATTACCAAGGTAGTTGAAACCTTCAGGTGTGTACAAGCCAATTTGTTTTCCTTCATAGTCGATGATGAATCCACTGTCAATTGCCGCTAAAATTCTCATTTCGACATTCTCAATTTCTTTGACATATTTGTATTTGTATGTTGGAACGCTCATGTATCGGTCGCGATTTGGCACAGCAACACCATTGTGGTAAACCAGAGTTGAGAAGTAACCTGGTCCGAAGTTCTTGTAGAAATCGAAGTCTTCAATTTCTCCCATACCATTGCTGAGACGTTCAAGATAGTAACGAGCTAATAATTGCTGGTGAACATAATAGTAGAGTTCTCCACGAATGTGTTTTGGCATATCAAGATCTTTCATGGTGGTCCAGAATGGGAAGAGATTGCGGAAATAATAGTAGAAATTGTTGAGGCCAACATCGTCTGTGAAGTAGTCAAGGCTGTATTCTTTGTCAATGTAGTATTTCATGAAACTGCTTGTGTAGTTTCTGTCAATGAAGAAAGGTTCAACATGTTCATAAGAACCGGTCTTCTTGAATCCTACATGGAAGAAAAAGCGATAAATATATTAACGATTGACATCAGTTGTTCATTAATATTCTGAAGTTACCAGTTGTCATTTTGTAGTGATGAGCTTCTTGGATGTATTCATTGTCAAAGAACAGGTGAGGGTAAACTTCGTACATTGGTGGTAGGATGATGTGTTTGCAATCGGGACGGTACATCACTGATGTTGTCAGTGCGGTGATGAACATTCCTTGGTTCAGGTAAAGACGACAGAAGCATGCGGTTTTGTAGAATGTTGTGAAGTCCTTGGCGCTGTAAAGGAGACGGAAAACAACACGAAGTTCATCGCGGTGTTCCTTGTAATAAACAGAGAACAAGGCACCACGACGCAGGAATCCCAACTTGAACCGGTACAAAAATTCTTTTACGATCATCTACGGAACAAAAAAGCGAGTATATCAAACGATATATCGTTCGTATGAACCACTTCTCAATTGTAATAATGATGAAAGGGTGTAGAGTTACTCACTTTGTCATTGTAAAAGTCAATGTTGCTCTCAATATCATAAGAGCGTCCAACTTCATAACAGTCACTACCGTACAACTTAGCTTGATCGATGTACATGAAAAGTTCGTAGACGCGCCTCTGCTTATGGAGGAAATCCATATCAGCGGTATGTGATTCTGTTGCCTTGGCCAGGCAAAAAGCCGTGACGGCCAACACCAGGAACTCTTTCAGCATTTTAATGCTTCCTTTTAGGGTCCTCTTCGGTAATGTTGCTTGAACCACCAACCGGAGAATGATACTTTCTACTTTGTTGCATAGAAGCTTTTATACTCAAGATTTTTGAATATAATCACGAGTATTCCGTGATCCTATGACCTCGCTCATATATGCAATAAAAAAAATACGTGGTATTACGGATCTCTATATCTTTCAGTACCAATTCTTCAAGTGTCGAATACAATATCACTGCACATGTATTATCAGAGTTCAATAATTATCACCATTGTGCATATCAGGATTATTAAATTTCGAATCGAAAACCAAGTAATTCAACAGATAATTCCTATTTGAAATATTCTACTCATCATGTTTTCATTTCGTATTCGTGAAACATTTGTAACCATCATCGTTTTCATATGTGCTGTTATGCGAGAGTGAACGCATGGAAATCGTTCTGGAAAAGTTTCATAGCCGTCTTGTGGGTGGATATGTTGCAAGGATCACGAATATGATTTTTCCATACTCAAATTGAATACATCAATATATAAACCACGATGTCGCAATTGAAGTCCTCGAGGCACCCCAAATCTGGGGGAACTATATGAGCATTTCAGGAAGGAATTGTTCGTCAGACTTGATTCCTATCCCCCTTCATATTTGATATGAAAATGGAAACATTCGTGAAATTGTGAAGGAATTAATAGGTTCAGAAATCATTGATGAAATGATTTATAATTCGCAAATTTATTTCGAAGTAATTATGGTCAAAAAATTTTTCAACTGCACATCGATGCATCGTCATCATCGGATCTACCGTTCTCCATATCCTCATGATTTTCTTCCTCCTCTTCTTCTTGATCCGAAATTTCATCCCAATTTTCGTCAGATTCACTGCCAGCCTCCATCTCACCAACATCCGTACCATCGTCCGATGAATCTGAAAAATTTCATGAAAACAATTTTAATGGAACATGCGATTGCCATAATCTTGAATGATATGAAAAGAGAAATAAGAAATTATATACCAGGATCGTGGTAAACAAGGAGACATTCCTCAGTGATTTCGTTATTTTGTTTTTCATTCAAATGTGATATCTGACCAGTGACGAGAGCGAGTCGACCCCGCAGCCTTGATAACTCCGATAGAATCATAAGTTTTGCATCAATTAATCCCAAAATTGGACTCAGTGCATCGCCAATATCCGGTAGAGAGAGAAGATGCGCCGCATGGGTTAGTATGAGCGTTTTCAACCAAGTGACAGCTATTCTACTTATAAATGTTTTGCCTTGTAACATCGCTGTTAATTCTTTCAATAACGGTGGTATGGCTTGCACTGGCAACTTTGCTATTGTGTTTTTCATAATTGTTTCATCTTTATTCTGCAACACATTCATGAGAATATTTCTATCCTTACTATTCAATCCTTGGATCAATAATTGTGCCATATTAGCCCCTTTTGTTTGCGTACGTCCGGGCGTATTTGTTTCAGTGTTCAAACTTAAATTTTCCAATCTATCTTTCAATGGTAATTGTGAACCAACTCCAGCACGTGTACGTTTACCAGTTGTGTTCGCTGAACCCGTGGAGAGGTATTCGACATTGCCTTCAGTTTCAACGGGCTTCACTTTCGAAATTGCTTCATCTTTCCTTTCTTTCGACCATTTGATATCTGATCGCACTAACGCTTGAACTTTATCGGAAAAATCAGGCTCAATTCTTTCAAATGTCAACGCTACTAATGCGCCATAAGCCAGGAACATTTTATTGTCTTTTGTCAAGTACGCTGATTGAATTGGTATTGGCTGTATCCCTTCTTTTTGGCGAGAGTCCGATGCTATAAAAACTGTCAGATCTGGCTTCAATGGTTTGGGGTATTTCCTATTGGGTTGATACGTGAAGAAATTTACTTGTCCAGACCTGTTTGCGCTAAGAACTGTTACCTGTGAACTTTCATTAACTTGTGTGGATATTGATACGGGGTCATCTTGCATTGTCAACGTGGCAAGGGATGTCATGTCTTTTGCTGCCTGAAATGGTGGAAATATAGACATACAAAATCTAATGATCCAGTCGTATAAATACATGTCGGTCTATTGATAATAAATAACTCTAACTTACATCAGCTAGAGACCAGATACTAAGATATGAATCTCCACAAGCACCACTTATCAGGTAACAAGTATTGGAATCCACTCGGATGTGCCGTAAAAAATTTATTGGATTTGCATGTCCTGTGAAAGTTCCTATTACTTGTTTTGTCTTCAAATCCCACCATTTCATCAATCGGTCGGCAGAGATAATTGTTTGGCCACCTGGTAGCACAGCGAGTGCAGTAATTTTGCTCTTGCCAGATTTCCATTTACATTTGATTCCGTTGGCGTGAATATTCCATTCAACAATTTGATGGTCGTCAGCAGCCGTGAACAATCCAGCTGACGGTGACCATGTGGATGCTGTTATCATTGCAAAATGACCATCCTGCAAAATTTTGTTAACTGATGCTGCTGCTACATCATACAATGTGACACTCCCGTTTACAGAACCCAACGCAATCATTTGCTTCTGTTCTGCATCTTCTACGATAGATTTTCTTTTGCGTTTCTTCCATGGCTGAAAAAGAAAAATATTCAAACATAACCTCTGACGATTCGGAACATCACAAAAATGGATTCGTCTGTATTTGACGAAAGATATCGAGGATCCACATTAAAATTCAATCATATCAACATGTCGGAAACAACAACCATTCGGATATGGAAATCAATGAAACCATTTTGATATGGATTTATAGTTGAATTTGTGAAAACTAAGCACATGGTAATACCGTGGAATTTGTGGATTGTTGTCCAACAGTGATCCATTCTAAAACGCTGGATGGCGATGACAAATGAAAATTTGGAACGAACTCTTGTTTTAATCGGCTGGTACTTGTTTCCCAAATTTTTAATTTCCCATCCAATCCACAAAAAGCCCAATATTGTCCATCAGGCGAAAATGCCGAAGATCCCGTGCTCGCCATCTTTTTTGTTGATGATCCGGTGCCGGTATGTATTTCGATAATTCAGCAGTTCTCGATTCATGAACACATTTTCCGCTGTACCCTCCTCATGTAGGTAGTATTGTTCTAGTTCTGTATTCACTCGTAACATCATGGCAGATGAAATTGGCGCTAGTACATCATAACTTGCAAGTAAATGACTGTGTGGTTGATCAATAAGGTATGTTTCGATGAACTATACAGAAACCTGTATTATCGACCAATACTTCACAACTGGCGACATTTTCGTTAGTGAAAAACTCCTATCCGCATATATAATTATCAGTCCTCATATGTAACTATTCAGTCCTAAGTGGTGAGAGTTTTACTCCGATATACATCTAGTCTCATAATCCCAAGCAACCGCAAATACTGATTATGAATATTCATTACAGTATTTAACTACACATACGCATTTCATATGGAGGATGGACTACAATATTCCAGTGTGCATCCCGCTATATTCTGGATAAAATAGAGAGTATACTTATCGAACTATGAAGCGTAAATTTGGTTCATTCACAACATACGATGATGCATGAATAGTGAAAAACCATAATTCATAGATAGTAAATTGAATTTGTCCGTGTAGGGAATCATACAAAATAAATAGTACAAGAATTCCAAAGTAATGATCAACTTGCCTCGAACAATAAATTCTGAATAATATATGGCCAGCTACGTACATTGTTGACAGTGTGGTGTGTTCTCAAATTTTTCCTTTTACACATTTGAGTACTAGTGATACGTTAACTTGATAGAGATCGTTGATTCTCGTTGCAGAGTATGTAACCAAATCACGATGGTAAGATGATCCAATAGTTTTATTCGTTGATAACATGATTCACGATGCACCGTACTAATATAACTTGAAATTGACAACGATTTTTTTTTCTGAACAGTCAATTCCAGTTAAAGATGTGACATTACCAAGTACTATTCCAAAACTATTATTGGAGAAGCATACAGATTACCTTGTATCGTATGGTACCAACAAAGATGACTACGTAATTATTTATATTGATAGTATAACTCATGCTTTCATATGGGAAAATACAATATTTTATTTTATCATTCCAGACATATTGTATGACCGAACATTTGCGGATGTCTGGTATATACTGGGGCCTAACCGCACTTGATCTCATGGGCCATTTAGACAGCACTAGTAGAGATGAAGTTCTAGAGTTTATTGCTCAATGTCAGAGTGATTGTGGTGGAATCAGCCCTAGTCTAAATCATGATCCCCATTTACTTTACACACTGAGTGCAGTTCAGATTCTCTGTATGTACGATGCTTTGGATTATATTGATGTCGATAAAGTAGTGAAATATGTAAAGAATCGACAACAGCCAGATGGAAGTTTCACTGGCGATATTTGGGGTGAAGTCGATACAAGATTCTCATTTTGTGCTGTTGCCACTCTGTCATTGTTGGTATGATCGCGGATTTTTCATCTAGACGACGTCCATAGACAGACGCTACTAATATTACTTTTCCTGTTATGCAGGGACGTCTTGATGCAATTGATGTCAGTAAGGCCGTCGAATTTGTGCGCAGTTGCATGAATTTTGATGGAGGATTCGGATCAAAACCTGGATCTGAGAGTCATGCTGGACTGATTTACTGTTGTCTCGGCCTTCTTTCTATTACAGGTTATCATTAGTTTGGGAGTTGCAATATTTAATTCATATCGAAATAGTACATTTTATTGTGTCTACACAGATAGTCTACATTTGGTTGATGCAGACAGATTGGGATGGTGGTTATGTGAAAGGCAATTGCCGTCCGGTGGATTGAATGGTAGACCCGAAAAATTACCGGATGTATGTTATTCATGGTGGGTACTTTCATCTTTGACCATCTTAGGCCGTTTACATTGGATTGAGAAGAAGAAGTTGGTGAGTTTTCTATAGGATTCCACTATCTCTGTGATCTTTTTTACCGGAATATTAAAATGGAATATTATTTGTAGTTGGAATTTGTGCTTGCTTGTCAAGATGTTGAAACTGGTGGTTTCAGCGATCGTCCTGGTGATATGGTTGATCCGTTTCATACATTATTCGGTTTGGCAGCAATTTCATTACTTGAAGCTGATTCTGTCTTGAAACCAATTAATCCAACATATTGCATGCCTGAATATATAATAGAACGACTTGGTGTAACGCCTTCACGTCTTGATAGATGATATAACAAGTATATTATATATTGAGGATAAAATAATAGAATTAATTCATAATATGAAAAAAAAACATTGTAGCTAATCGAACGAATCAAATGTTATTCTGGACATTCTCTAAAAGAAGACTGTTCATTACAATTTCCCATACATACTCGCAGTATCCATCTCAAAGTTATCTGCATCGATATTTCATAAGTCGCCTCAGAAGTTTAAATAAATCTGTGTTGCCTTGGAAAGTTTTGGAATACATCCTCCAAATAGATTTCCTGAGGGACTTCACATCTTTTTTACGTGTTTCGGACGCTGAAATTATTCAATCCGTATTTATATGAATTTTTGAAACATATTTATACCACATCCAAGATTTGTAATGTCATGTATTTACATGAAAAACATAGAATCGAAATTTTACGACATAGAGGATCAACTGAGTGACTTCTGATGATGTTGAAGACACATTTGCTGGGAATATCTCTCCAATTGGCCATGCTCAATAAAATTGCGAAGCAACGCTTCGCTGACATAATTGTTATTTGATGAATGGTTCTCTCTATAGCTCTCTTGGAATTAATCGAAGCATCCAATACAATTTTGTCTACTTTCAGACATTGAAAGTTTGCGAGTCTTTTTGAGAGGACCCTGGAAGTCAATTCGATAAGATGGGACAAATTCTATTTTAAGAATTTTGTATGCGGAAAACACATACAATAGAGTGTTTGTCGGATCTGCCCAGCTCAAACTGGCTGTGTACCGCATGGCGATGTCCGGAAATTCTGGTGTGACATCCAAATGATTGATATTGAAACGATATCCCAAGTATACGAATTCATCCGAGGAATACGGTGGTAAATTTGTTGATGTTTTTCTGGGATTGAAACTACAGTTGTAGGTCACAATGCCTTCATGAACACGCTCTAGATATCTATAATAGAATTAGATTATAATCCGAGATCGCTGGATTTGACAGATTTCGTCTTTTACCGTTCAGCTGAGATTTTATCCTGGGTGAAGTACAGAAAATCATCTACATATCGTAGTAGGTAACCGGAGCTCATGAAATTTTTGAATTCCTCCAATACCATAGTGCCGTAGTAGATTTCACACAACATTGAAGTCAGAGGAACGCCCTGCCCAATACCTCTCGTTTGGTAGTACATCTTACCATTTATCATGACCTGTGCTTGAAGATTCGATGTTATTCGCTATCAAATTTTTATGAAACTGCAATACAGTGAATATCCTCACTTTTCGGTGCAATATGTAAGATTGCATCCGACTCTTCAGCCATTCCTTGTCCAATACTTTGCTACCTTTCCTCGTATCTCTACAACTTAAAGTTCTCGCAGGTAAGGCTAATGGCAATGAGGGCGTATCGAAAAGTTCGCGTTGAAGATATCGTGTTCTACTGAAGCGTGGATTGAATATTGCGAAGTTCTGTAGAGTCAATTTATCATCCAGCTCATCTATCATCGCCAGTACAATGTGCAATAATTTCTCTAAGTGTAATGAGAAAAATGAACAGAGGATTCGACGAGTAATGTGGATAAAGCTCACAAAGAATTCAAAGTTTGCATTACGTAGTTCTATCGAGCCGAAGGCATCATGAATATCGCATGATACAAAAAACAGCGGTCGGGCCGCTTTACCAGAACAACTTTCATGAACATTGCGCCAAAGTTCTTCAAGTTTTTGTGGTCCAACAAGATGGAATTTTTTGAGAAACATTTGATACAATAATCGATTCAAAATAGAAGCTTCCTTTTTCTGTGTTTGTGTAGGACTGCAACAAACAACATTCCAATTACAAAATGTATCTCGCAAGTTAAAATCTAATTTCAAGTATACCAATCTTTATGTGAACGGACTGTATGATCACGATGGGTCGTATGCCATTTTTCTTCACATGCAAAGTAAGCCTTGCATCTGGTATATCGCTTGGCCCCATGGACTCCAAATTCTCTTTCGTTATTTCTTTGTACACACCATTAGCTATTTGATGGGAAATATAATTTTTGATGCAACGTTTTCGATAGTCCAGTCGGAAAAATACTTTTTCATTACTCCATGTCATTTTCTCCGTGTAAATATATGTACCCAAGACGGCCATAATATATTTCTCGAAGAATGCTCCCACTAATTTTGTCAGTATTGATTTTCTTGAAAATTCATCTTCGATAACACGGAGCCACACAACAGTACTTATCTGAATTCATTGAACGTTACATAGTATTGGAATCTGTACTCGTGAGTCAAGCTTCAAGTATCATTCGTATGAATATACATACATTTAAGTGATTCGCAACAGCCTGTGCAGAAAAATATTCGCCGAACGCTGTTTGAAAATATTTATTCACCATTTTTCGAATCTTCTTGACATTTTTCTTATTACCAAACAACTCCACAGGTACGACCACCCAGAAAATCTTCCTGAAATATGCTTGCAATTGCCGTTGGGATATTTGGCCATCCATCAGAGTTCGGTCTTGCGGTAAATTCCTCAGAATATATTTATACCCAAATCGTTTGTGTTTTATCAAGAATTCATCGTAAATGGGTGCCACCAACGGTAAACACGGTTCATATCCCATCGAATGATTGCCCATCAACTCGCGAAATTTGTTAGCAGCGTTTGAATCTCTAACGAATAAATTCGATTCAAATTTTTCATAATTGCAATAGTTGATATAATCAGGAATTTGTGGCTGTAATTCATTTCGTTCTCTTCTCGTCGACGTTGATTTTACTTTGGTCTTTGCCACATCAGATGACTCCGAGCTCTTAGCGCATGATGATACAGCAACGTTATCACAAGGAAGATCAAGGGTGCGTCTGAAATTAACTTTGGTAATCCAATATAAATTTTGAATGAACAATATGATGGTGGATGAGGTATTTCTCAAAAGAATGACAATCATTCTTACCAAACAAATCAAAGTTATCTTCATTATCCAAATCATAAGCTTCAGGTTGACATTTCAGCAATTGTTGCTCCAAAATCTTATATTTATCATTTCGGCGTGGTGCGGGTTTCTTCGAGGGTTTACTTCTGAATAAATGCTGAAATTCGTCAAGACTGAACCTGTGTTCTTTCGGCACCACTAAACCACCACGAAGTGTTTTGTATAAAGTTATGTTGCTCGCACGCAAATCTCTGAATTTGGAAGGAGTTCATCAGTGGAGTGTTCATACATAAAATAAATGTAACGACTCATTAACAGAGGATATGAATTTAAATCTTAAGAGAGTTCAATATTCCTGAGCACAACATTCGTATCTCTGTGCATACAAAGAATTGAATTATTAATCTAATCGGATATAGGAAAAGGAATGTCTTCATTCATAATTCACGTCCCGTTTGCCGGGTTTTAAAAACTTATGAAATGCGCCATCTGTATTTTAACATAACCTAAAATGACCTACAATCTATGCTTAGGAGAGGAAAATGATAACATTCTATCACATCAGCGATAATCCAGTTAATGAGAGTGTATTTTTTGAAGTTAGTGGAGATGTATTAATGATGCACAATTATCTTACGCTTCTACGACAGGTCCAAATAATCGGGAAACTTCCGCCCAATTTGCTGGTTCCTGCTCCATGATCACAGTTCAACTTAATGTGTTTGCACGGAAATAATCTTCAATTCAAATATACAAAATATATAGTACGAATTAGTTCAGAATATTTCTATTACAATATAGCTTGATGGATAGCTCCATACAACCGACTGTGGCAGTGTAAAAGTACAAGCTATCCTGCCGATCGCAGAAGATGCAAATTCCACCAATCTAGTTATTTAGCGAATACTGACTGGAGTCTGGGGTGTGAAACATGGTTATTTCCATGCGGGATACCCCCTCTATCAGATTCGGAATGGAAAAGGACAACATTTAGGATAAAACGCCATAATCATTGAATTGGACGAGTCCCAACATGTCATCCGATAATATGATATGAGAAATTTCTAAAATATTGTCATCAACTTTATTTTAGTATTATGATTGTCGTGCTCTCCGTGAACAACAAAAAATGATGGAATGGAAGGAACGGATTCAGCCATGCATATGAATAGATACTGCAAATTGTACAAATGTATTGGAAGTTGATGCATCAGCTCATTTCCAAAACCATCTTTGCCATGACCATTCTACAGAGCTCCTGGAAATAAACAGATTTTTCTAGGAGTTTCATTGTGATACATTGAATATAATATATGAACAGATGATTTACTACTCCATTCTCATTCCAACTTATATGGCAAGAGCATTTACAAAACGGAATGTCCTTAAATTGTGAATACTAAAAGTTGGAGTCAAAGTAGAAGGAGAGATATTGCTAAGACCGCATTTGCGACCATAACGTATACGAGGCATGAACTATATACCCATACAGAAGACATACGATGGTACTTTAAGACCTTCCCCACAACCCGTCAAGAGATGTGATTACTCGAGCGCGAAATCAATTACCCTTTTCCGTTCCATCTCTCTCACGAGCCGTTTAACTAACTCTCGCTATATGTACTCATACGCCCTCCTGCCTTTGGCGCATCTTCAATACTATATGACCATACTCAATTCATCCAGCACTTCGCTATGTTTCGTTGAAACTCTACACTTTCTGATCGGTTTCAGCTATCAATTGCATTATTTACTCAATAATTTTTACAATGGAAATTATTTAATGATGAAGAGATTTGACCACAGCTTCTGGTTGAAATGACCATCGAGAATTGATCGGGAATGATCGATGAAAATGGAAACCAAAGACCTGCGAGAATGCGTCTTAGATTCGTAGCTCTATGTGAGAAGACGAAATGACATTGATGAATATTTGCTTGTTTGCGAAGAGAAAAAATGTCTTCACGACGATGCATTTTGGATGGATGGACTGTTCAATTGCACCACATACTTCATCACATGATTTTCAATATATAAAACTACTGTCTATTGCATTCGTGCCTGCGGTGTAAGAATTCAGGTTGACAAAATGAGGCGGAGCATTGTAAAAACTCCGCCTCTCAGAACCGTCGGAGTTCCTCATGAAAACCACCAAGTTACTATGGTGGAGTTGGTTAACTTCATTTTTAGCACAAGTGCATATAAAAATAATCACCCATGAACTAACCATCCCCTTTTCGAATAATTGGAGGTGGTATCCCAAAAGCTGTCTTCAAGCCCATTGGACATCGGCAACTGAACCAGGTAATTATGTTGAATGTACGGGGCGATCTGTACGAGCCAATGAGCATTCACCAATTGTGTTTGCTTTGCGTCTGCGCGAAGTGGGACGAGAACTCAAGCGGGGGTGTGGGGATTCTTGAACGCGCAGTGTTTGAGAAACCCCGAACGTGGGAGCGCGCGGACTCGTCTTCAAAATCTCTTTTTACTAATCTCGTCTTTCTTCAAGATCCTTCACGTGCTCCATAGAAATTATTAACATAAATCTTAGCGTATATGGATGCTGCGTTCAATGAGATTGTGTCGCGAGTGCCGATTTGGAATTAAGAAAAAAGCAGAAGAAATAATTGTGTGTCAGTGTGAGTATATATTTTACAGTGGCAAAGAAAAAAATATTGTTTTGCACGACGTGTGTGACTTGCGAACTGTAAATTGTAAGAGGAAAAGAAAAATTCGGGTGATGAACGTGAAAATGAATAATTGAACCAAAATATGAAATTTGGATGTTAACAAGTGGATCAGAATTGGATCAATGGTTTGTTTATGTTTTGCTGATTCTTGGATATCCACAGGTGTACCACAATTTGATTCTCAATAATGCCCCGACCGTCGCGAGACACTTATGGCGATCAGAAACCACCATACTCATATATTTCGTTGACTGCGATGGCAATATGGTCATCTCGTGATAAGATGCTGCCGTTAGCGGAAATATATAAGTTTATTGCTGATAGATTTCCATACTACCGGAAAGACACGAGAAGGTGGCAGAACTCTTTACGGCACAATTTATCTTTCAACGACTGTTTCATCAAGGTGAGTGCAATATTCACTACTGACTCAATCCGTATCAATGACCACATTGTTGATACAATATATTCCCCATAGTTTATTAAGATAGACCGCAGAATGCTATCGAAATTTCCAATCGACTTCAGATGCAGCAATAGGGAGTAAGGTGCTAATAAACTCTGGCCGACGGCACACGACAGTCTTATTAAATTATTTATTCGCCACCTGGTTCACACCTGCCAATCCCAATTATCATTTTGGCACCTTCATCATGCACATATGTGAATTCATCTATGTCTATAGATACAATTCATCCACATAAGTGGATTGATGTTCTGTACTCTTGATATAATTCGTTGGAAAATAGTTGCTCTGGACGGAAAGGAATTGCCGCGAAAATTCAATTCGCATCTGCCGAATAAAAATCATCACACTGTCATTGTAGATGAGATGTTGCTTTTAAACACTAAAGTAATCCAATGTATCTATTCAGACATAGGAATGAAGGGTATATGCATGTTAACATGTTCGAATGTACGCGCAATTTTCACATCAGGGGAAAATTATTCTGATACGCGAATGTTTCTGTTCAATCATGAGAAATAATGTTGGCTAGAAAAATGAGGAAAAGTTCCTCCTCGAGACTGTCATTATAGATGTTTATATTACTGATCCTCATGATCTGGTACTCGAGTAAACAAATGAAAAACTCGAGGATGAGGATACAATGACTATTGTATTCACTTCGATTCCCTTGGAAGTACATCTGGACGAAACAGTACGAATATGTTGAATGCTAATGGAAAATTAAACATCTTTGAGATAGAGAAAGATGAATAACGGTAAATCCTAATCAAGGGGAATTTATTTAGCAATAATCTTTGTTGATTCAAACAATTATGTCATTAAATTAGTCGTGTCATTATAATGATATTTAGTCATTGAATATTCAGTAGCAATTACCATTCATGCATTAGAAACTTATTTTATACATATGTATCTCGAAATCGTCACTATGACCATTCTGCGGATAATAAATTGCAGCAGCACTGGGATTTGAGTGCGTGGGTGACCTCAAGGCATTTTTTCCTCTCTTTATTTTATCCTGAGATATTTATTGAACACATGATTTACGTCCAACATGCATATACATATCGGTGAAGTAAATTGTGTAATACGAAATTAACCTCCCTCGCGATATTGAAGTGATCGGTAAATACAAAGGCAAAAATAGAGAAACACTACGAAAGTGAGAAATAGAAAAACAAGTCTGTCACCTTGGCCACTAGGGATAATTTCTAATACTTTCAAACATATAACTCTTTCACATGCATCACTCTGTTACTTGATCCATATTTGTAATAATTCACCACTCATCAACATATGAAAAATATTTTTCAGACGTTTCATCAGTGCACATATGGATGCAGACACGCGTGTATCATTTGTCATGATTGACGAATGCACTTTTATTATCGAATAATATTTATATACTCATAAATGTGTCTGCAATCGTATGTAAACGGAAAATTTCCTTGGCGTCCTGAATAAATCCCCATTATTCTTATTTTTTTATTTATTTCTCACTGAAACATATTGAATATATCACATCTCTTTAAAACGCAAAGAAAAGAAAAAAATGAAAAATGATTGCAGGTGCCACGAGGTCCGCACCGTCCGGGAAAAGGTGCATACTGGGCATTGCATCCAGCCGCACTATCCATGTTTGAAAATGGTTCGTTACTCCGTCGACGAAAGCGATTTAAACTCCACAAGCCCGACAAAGAACTTTTGAAAAACGAATTGCAAGCGTTAGCATCGTCAATGCCACCACCTCATTCTGAAACAACGGGGAGTGTCGCGGCATCTGTACCAAATACGACTGGTGGTCTCAGTGCTGCCAATCTCCATCGATTACGCGAAGATTTATTGAGATGGGAGATGCAAGAACGACGAATGATGGTAACATCCACTACCGCAACAGGATTCGGACTAGAAGCACCGCCCGAGACCGCTTCTGGATATTATCTTTTATCAGCTGAAGCGAGACAAAGACTTACTGGCGGTACATTACCCGAAGTCACCGATGTAAATAGATCGTATGAAGCAGCAACATTACTCCAACCAGGCAATTGGTCTTTCTCAGGATTTAATGGAACGTACATGGGACCTTTACCTGCCTATCTTCAATCATCGACTAGACAGTCCATAATGTCCACTGATATTACAGACAATCGTGCAATTTGCAGTCGACTAGCGGCTATTGAGGCGAATACGAGCGTTGGCAGTTCACGTGACATTGAAACGTATCGTGAACGGCAATATGAAGCGTACCGGGATCGACTGTACGATGATGAAACGCGACTCGACGCTTTTTCACATTCACCAACGTTACCATCCAAAGTTTACCGGCCACCCGATGTTGTTTATGGATCGAGTGCGTCGCCAAGATTATCTCCAAGTTATGCCGACGGCACTGATGTCATTGTTGGGGTTGACCAGAGAACTCCTCAAACATCACCGAGTCTGGAAGCCACTGTAATTCCGATTCCAAATGGTATTAGTCGACAAAAAAAGGCAAAAAAACCATTCACTATTGAAAATATCATTGCACCGGATGACGATGACAAAATCAAGGATCAAGAAAAGGACGATTCAATCCATTTACGTACGAAGACAACGTCTTTGTTGATACCACGGCCACTTTATGCCAGTTATGCATTGACAACATCTGAGCATGTAGTTCATCGTTCACCCTACGAAACAGCAACTTGAAATGTCAATCAATTTTGTTTGGATTCATGGATGGCCGACTGAATGCAGAGTTTGTTGATGTTGTCATGGAAACTTTCAATTGAGTGAAACATTTACCGCGCAAGAATTTCGGTTGGTATCATGGTTGAAGACAAGAAAATTGTGCATGGGCCATGTTGGAATCGATAAACAGAATTATGAAGTATATATATGTATAGAGACCTGGTACAAGCTCGGGTATTATTCAAGAGAAATATGCTGTGATGATTATGAACGCATGTGGACATTGAATGGTCTACAATAGATATATAAACAGTATACGTGGAACATTATTTATATAAATGTTATATGGACGCAAAAAAATGATGACTACTGAGAAAGAGCTGTTGTATCTCTGTCCTAAGTAGGAATGTGTAGGTTTCCATATATTTCCGTGATACGTTCACAATGTATTATCACATTTACCACGAAATTGTAATCGCGCGTATCTTACATCTTTCTGTTGTTTCTCTCCAACTATTTTTTTTTATGGCCATTGTTGTACATATAAAACGCAGCTGATACATTTCTCGTGTGTACAATCACGAGAGCATTCCAAAAATTATGAAGAGAATTAAAAATTAAATAGTAACATTAATAAAAGGAATAAGAGACGTATATGATTATATGTAAAATAGTCATCAGCGATAGTATGATCCATCGATAGATATTCAAATATATGCTGATTTGATTTATTAATGAAAAGTATTTGTAAATGTAACAAGAAAAATTTTCTTGAATTAATAAATTATTGTACATAACTATATCCATACACGATATATTCATGTATATATATGTATACACATATATCTATATATACATATGAAAATAATATTTTGTCTACAAGTTTTTTTCATCATTCCATTCAATAAATTTGAGTCATATAATTATTTCATGATTGTTTGTGGATTCAATGAGGAGGAAAGAGGGTAAAATTGTGAGCGCTAAAAATACGATATCCCGCGTGAGTTATGGAAATATTTTTGATAAATATTTTTTTGTCGTAGGCCTGTATTTTTTGAGACATTGTAAACTTGATTTGGAGCCGGAGCATATCGTTATGGTGAATCGAAACGGAACCCTGCTCGGACCTGTGTATACAGCTATATAGATACAGCACGAGCTGGTTGTCTCTCTCATGCTCAATCAGACAAACAACAAGAGACTCACAGGCACCTTTTCTTCATCTTTTCTCTCTTCTTCGTACCATTTTTCTTTTTTCACTTTGTCTTCTTTTTTTCTCCACCTTCGCATTGGTATTATCTTTTTTCTCTTCGCCTTTCATTCCCACTCGTATAGATACAATACACAACATATTCTCCTTTTTTCTCTATATAAATATGCGTGTGTCGAATGTTTGTGTAGGAGTATATTCATATGTGTATACGCCTCCGTTGGGCGATCGTCACTTTGATGCCCCGCCGCAAAGTTAAACAAATCATCATTAGTTTCGTGCGCGTATAATTTGTTTGGTAAACCCAGAAACTTCTTCCGCGTATCTGACAGAAAATTATTTTGGCATTATGCGAGATATTACATTCAACGATAGTTTTATCCTTCATTTATGTTATATTATACGTTCTCTGTGTATTGTACATGCATAATTCCAGAATAATATATAGGATTAATCCTTATCCAGTGTATATTGGTGATGCCGTAACTATATATCCTTGTCATGGTTGAATATATTTGACTTGACAGCTGAATTCCGATGTGGTCTTTTCTCTTTTGACGCTCACTTGAATTACAATTATTAATGTCGAGATATTGAATATCATTACGAATCTATATGGAAAACGTATAAATCTTGTATATTGATACACTACAGAGACGTTTGATCATTGACACAGGAGATGAAATCAAATTTCATCGGAATGATTACAAATTGAATATTTCCGCCAAAATATCACACTACTCATAATTTATCATTTATTTTTCTTCAATGTGTTTATTTATATGAAAATGAACTTGAGCGAGCAATTAATTTGAGGATAAGCAAATTGATTGACATGTTGTTTGCATGAGAAAGGAATAAATTATCATGTATAAATATGGAGTTCAGATGTAGAAGTGGAAAAGTATTTTGTAACGGCGAACAATATTTCGCATCGTTTCATCAACTCCGTACGTTCTTCCCATGAATTCCGAACAAAGCTAAATTAATTACCATCAACACTGAGGGAGGACTCGTTCATGCAACATTTGGAATCATTACCCACGAAAAAATATACATATATGTATTTTGGAGTGATTCTATTCAACTTGAAGAGTGGGTGCTCAATAGGTGGTAAATTAATCAAGTGAAAAAAAATTTAATTTTTCGGACTATCAAACCATAGAATATCTGTTTGATTCAATGAACAGATTTTTTCAATTACAATTCCTTCATCTCATTGTTTTTTTTATATCCATCAGACCCTTAAAAACGTGTTGATGAGGCAAGGAAGGTAGCATCAATTTTGAGCGTAAAAGTGGACAAGAGTTCCTCAACAGACGAGCTCAGTGAAATGATTTTTATTACACGCAGGATCTATATTGATGACCGTTCGATCGTTGATGCTTTGAAGTATTATTTACAGCAAGTCATTGTACTTTGTATACATTCTCCCATTCTCAAATGTTTGGTCGATGCGTGTGGGTGTCCACACGCCGTCTGTCCATCACATCACATGCTGTATCTAAAATGATCACTATACCCATTTTATCCTCGCTTGAGCGCTGTGTCCGTCCCATATTCACCACGCCAGGTTTTATATCTCCAACATCGTTAATTGAATTTGTACAAACGTATGACTCAACATCTACTCTTCTCGGCCTCTCATAAACTTTACCAAATTATAAACATGGATTTTGCTGCGTGTTCTGCAAGATTATCAAATTTCTTCACAATGTAAAATCATGACTCTGAACGAGGTGAATAAGGTGGAGAAAAATTCATTTGCCGATTGGTGTCATCGGAGAACATTATTGAGTATACATCGTGTTCGGTCAGCTCGATAATATTCACCTGTCAATGCATTGAGCGCAGAAAATAATTCAACGAGTACACATTGTCCCATTCGTCGCAAATATGGATATATATTATGGTCATAGTTTACTTTCTTTTTGCTCTTCATCAATCTATCGGAAATATTTTTTTCTTCTAAGTTATTCATAAATGCTACGGAAAACTTATGTCACAACTTGGAGAATAAATCATATATGAGTGGTTTATACTCCTGCTTGGAGTACGCATCGTCTCCGATCCGACGGCGCAGCAACCAAACACGAAACTTTTGTATTTATTCCCAATATTTTCGTACAACATCATTTCTATTATTCATTTTCATTGTTCGTCACATGTTACGATTGAAACAAAACTTTCTTGATGCACATACAGAACACAGAAATTTTGCGATTAGTATATCAACATAAATGGAGCAAAGAAGTATGTTCGTGGATACCACAATCCCAGAGCGCAATATATAAATATTTTCAATGGGATAAAAAATCAAACAGTCGCGTGACGTGCGACTGAAACGCAGAGATTATTTGTGAGAAGGTTGCTATTGAATTGGGCGTTATTCACCAAGCGGCACAATGCATATAAATGGATTACTCTCGAATCCCGTCTCTGCTTTCCCTCTTTCATCTCCATTAAGGAATACTTTTTGCCCATATTTCTTCACTCTCTTCCATAACACTGCTCATCTTCATCATATTCAGTAAAGTGATAAAATCATGAGATCTCGGTTCGTAAGAAAAAATAAATTTACCTGGATTTTGCCTGTGCGAAGTCTACAATTATCAAGATTCTCACTTATTCGAGCCATTTTTTAATTATTGTGGTAGATGCGAGAGCAAAATTCATAATTTTCTAACCAATACCAGTTATACGTAGATGATACTTTACTTTTATCAAGAATCTTTACACAAAGTGAATTGATTTGAACCAATGATTTCCATATGAATTTTACCGGCAAACCCACTTTGAATCAAATTCATGAGATTTGATCCAAATCAATTTTTTTCTGATTGTTCATACACATGTGTATAATTCATCGTGTCCAATACTGTTATATAGATGGTGAGAGTGTGCGCATCGCAGTAACCTGAGTTGGGCCTTGTTAAGGTACCGCTTCTCGCACGTCCCGCGTGAGCGCAAAGGCCGTGCGCACATCGTAATGCCATGAATAATCGTCCGGGTACCAATTTGCTGGCGATGTACACAATATGTGTACGAACATATATACATCGATGCCTTCGAAGAATCGAAATAACTCCAGGGCATGGATGCCGCTTCACCGGAAACACACGACCGTCTTTTATACATTAAATATTCATCTTGGGGATATTATCTACTATGATACTTGCGTCAACTATATTTAATAATATCTCTTACTACAATCGGTATACATCAGCGTGCGCACAATTCATCTATATACACGTTCATGTGTATGTTAGCAACTGTGTTGTGTCTTCATTCATTGATCGATCGGGTTGGATATTAATTATTGCCAAGATGATGAGAGATCCACTTATTCCGAGTCATTACACAATAAATTATTCAGACGAGACAACCATACGCGGTCAATGTATACATACAAGTGTTGTTGTCATTCTATCAATTGATTTTCTTTCTTCCGACTTTATGTGTTGATAAAGTAAGTAGCGATTTGTTCCAATTCTTTGTCCTCGGTGGATCTGACTCTTTGGATGTTGTCGGAATTTTCGCGGAGAAAAACACGTTTGACATGTTGTGTGAGTGGATGTGTTTTGCCTAATGTCAACCTGCAGCACGATTATAACTGGACTCACCCCATGGGTAGTAATCGTATGATGATTTAGACAATGTCACATGTGTGCACCTAGGAATATCATTGCCAATTACGTCAATAAATATATATGAGAATTGTTTAGGAATGAGAAGTTTGCAGCCAAGAGGTCTGCTCAAGTTGGACAAGTTAAATAATAATTCTCATTTGTTAATATACAAACTCAAAGAGTGAGAAGACAGACTGCGTATGTGTAACACTGTCTGTGTGAGAGTGAGATGAAGAGATCGATGGGATCGTGGTGTGAGACAGTGAACACAGAGTCGATACGAATAGCACTTGGGATATATACATACACATGTGAAATGGTTCCATCACTTCCACCATGAATAATAGTTGTGTGGTGGTAGTGGTAATATTAGTAGTAGTGGCTGCTGCCTGAGTGTCTGGTCATCAACACCCGAGTCCTGAGAGCCAAGTCGTTCCCTTTTCGTTCCTCTCATTCTCACCCTATTGCTATTTCCCACTTCTCTTATATACATTTTGCTTTCTTGCCCTTCTGAACATAACCTGCGGCAGCAGTCTCCCGTTCCTAGGGATATACTTATGTTTATACATGTATTGTGTATATGTATACATTGAGTGCCTATAACTAACGCGGCGTGGCCTAGCCTTGGCTGATGGATGGAATTCCTTGGCTGGGATGCCGCCGCAAAACCGAACCAGAAAAAATTAGCTACAGACCGAATGGTTTAACGCCCGGTCTTTTGTTGCGCCTCTTTCTCTCAGAGACATCCATGGACGATTTAAAAAGGTGTCTTAGGTGTGTGAAACCGAGAAATGCATATACCACATCGTTTTGTGGTGGTAGATATGGCAATATATACAGTGAAATTGACGCTATTTGGTTGGCCAAGTGAATAATACGTATATAAATGCACATATAATTTTTCCGAACTCTTCACTATACGAATACATTATTTATTGAATTATATTCGCGAGACGTATCCAGCTGTGTGTGCCATGCGTGCACAAAGAGTCGAAATTATGTGGAGGATATATTTAAAAAGTCCTTCAACGCCAATGCTAAAGTCATTTTGGATATTAATTATACACATGTATTTAATTTTGCACGAACATGTGTCTTATTGAAAATTACTACTCAACACATATATTCTTCTACAAATTTTTGAATGTGAATTGATGATAGTAGAAGGGGGGGGGGGGCTGAATTATTCCTACAAGGCGACATGTTGCAACAGAAATGCCATTTTTGCCTTCTTACATCGCCACATCGTCTCACTGGTCATTCTGATGACATGTTTCAAGAGATATCTTCCAGTGAGCAATCTGCATTCCATTGCCGTTCTCAAGCTCTCAATTTCCCCTTCCATACGCATCATTTCGTCTTAACAATCTGAATACATTCATTCAATTAATTCAATGTGTAAACAAAAATTCCTCGGTTTTTTTTATTTTCAGTAATTTGTTCGTGCCAATACATTTTTCGCATTCCATTTTATACAGCCATGTATATGTAAGTATAATATTCATTTTTTCTCCTCTACTTTTTCACGCTCTCCGGGTGTCGGTATTGAAGAGAGTGTGCCGAGTAATTTGGGTTCGTCGAAAAAGTAATGGGTTTTTAGGGGCGCTGTTGAGGTATCCCACTAGTTCGGGACGAGAAAAAGGGAGATAGAGATAAGTTGGCGACCTCGCGCGCGCGCACCTGTGGCCACGGACTCTCTTCGAGCCACGCTGTCTGGTTTGTGCAGCATCGAAAGAGCCCGCGCGCCGCGAATACGGCCATCGTTCGGGGCCCCGGGCGTACATACTACTCTTTCTCGCGCTCGCCGAGTTATACACTTCGCGCGCCTCAATATCCTTTATATATAGGATCACATTATACATATTCTCTGGGCAAGAGTGCGAAAGAGTATGCTTGCGCACGCGGTAGAATTCAAGACAACGCGGCACAAAGGCGGTCTCTATAAATCACTCGTCGATGCCGAGAGCGGCCTCCGCGCGCGGCCTCTCTTATATTCTCTCTATACGCCTTCTCTTCATGTGTTTCAACGACCGACCTTTCGCCCTTCGCTCTCGCATCTACCACTGCTTCAGCCCTCACTCTTTCCTCATTTTCATCCCGCACACAATCAAAATTTAATTAATTTTATTTTAACAATATCATATTAGAGTTATTACATCATAAAAAATTTTTTGTGGGGATTAATAATGAAATGTTGCGTTGATTTCAGGAGGATGATCGTTCATTCACGATGATGAAGAATGATTGATGGTGTCAAAAAAAGGTTTGATACAATTTTGAATATAGGAAAAATTACGGGAATTATGACACTTTGCAATCGACCTCACATAAATGAACCTTTTATGAGTATTTTATATTATTCATAAAGCAATACTCCCCACACAATGACTGAGAGAACATCCAACTTACCCCTAGAGTAATGGTGCTGTGTTCTCTACGGAAACTTCAACAATGCGAAGAGAATAATATAAAAATTGAAAGAAAAAAAGAATTATGCCGTACGCGTCGGTGAATCCTGAGATGTATACATGCATAAATTGAAAAATCTAACGACGGCAGTCCCGAGTTTTATTTTTCACGCGTTATTTAGTCGACGTACAGACGTGATAGTACTTTTATATGATGTATCTATAATGGAGGAAATGAACATGACTCGATATACAAGTACAATATGATAAGTTAGAAATGTAATAAATATGATAACTTTGTTTTACATGGCGATATATAATGGTGGGAGAGTATATCACCATGAATACATTAAGAATATAAATATGTAACGCAACAGTAGCCAACACAAGAAACAACCATGAAATATTATTTATAGCAATTTAATTGAAAGCCAAAACACGATTGGTCCATGAAATAATAACGCTCTCGTCATCCTCTTTTTCTCCCCCTGTAACGCCCTTCTTCCCCCTTTTGGAATGCGTACATGTACATTTATATGGAGTGTATATACATATACACCCTCGCGTCTCCCTCTTCGAATAGCCCATTATTCACTTGTTCTCTCAGGGAGGAATATAACAATTGAAAAATTGGCCAGGGGGCGCGTGCTGCCGCAATGGCAATATGAATTCAATGAATTCTGCAAACACCGCACTTTCTCGCAGTGCGCCCGGGCATTTTTGGAATCGAGAAAGGGTGGTTTGCACGCGCGCGCGCCCCATACAACGGAGAGACGCTTCACCTCAGTATGACATGCCTACCCTCTTAACGTTCCAAAACTCGCTGCGAAAATTTAATGACGGTGCAACGAGAAGAAAGAATATGATGGGGAGTATAATAAATACGATGAAGAGAAATTATACAGCATTGCTTGTTATTAATTCGCACGTATAGATATATGAATGAACATAATTAATATAATAGGCAATTGATCGTGTGTTTAACTTTGTATGGGTGTAATGGAACGATTGTATAACACGGTATACAATGAAGCTGGTTTGAATTAACACGCACATATCTTTATATGAAGGTGAAGTTAAATATATATGAACGAATAAAACTAACGAGGCTTCCATACTCGCAACAATAGCCAACATCAAATCAAGATTTCTAAAAGGACCTCATCTTGCGTTAAATGACTCGCGACTATTTAACTCTGTTGATAGATTGCAATAAACGCCGGATACAATCGAGTCCAATTATCCGTCAGAAGGCATATATATATATGTATAATTATTTACGTCCTGAATGGAGTAATAATGGTCGAGGTGGAGCAATATATACATCGGACAATTATTTAATGTGACACTGCTCTTGCATGTGTATGTATTGTTCTATTTTTTTCTGTTATTCATTTTGTATTCCTCGTTTCAGTTTCACTTAATGCTAAAAATACTCGTATGGATGATTACATTTCTCTTCCGGCACTTTCGAATTTACATCCGCGAGAAAACCACCATGACACCATCTACCGAGGAAAGATTATTTTACTGTCATCAGTTCATCATGGGGTTTATATTGAATTTTACGAGAAAAGTTTGTCCGGACTGAAACTCACAGAGGAAATTCTGTGAGAAGCCAACAACAACTACGAGCCATTACAGACATTATCACACGAATGAAATTGTTATCAATTGTGAGCTATGCAATTGTCACTTCTCCTATTTATTTTTATCGTATTTTTTCAATATTGATAAGAGGAAAAAAAAGATGGAGACATTCTATTTGTCTCGGGCGACCTGCGCTCTTGGCCTGGGGTTAGTTGGTGTGTTCTGGACGATGGACTTTCGCAACAAAATGGCCGATCATCCTTCACCCCGTAATGGCCGACGCGTATATTCTCATGTTCTACCACATATGAACACATATATAGACATTTATACGTTTTCACAGCGCGCAAATATATATCGACTGACCATTCGACACATGCGTTAAGTAGACTCGGCATAGCGACGAGATCGACGACTCACAATTCGTTCCGAGTGTGTGTACATATTTATATAAATATATA
>JABMBR010001727.1:0-30345 GCA_018881525.1 Meteorus sp. PSUC_FEM 10030008
AAATAAATAAATTAATCAATTAATGAACACATTCATTGAAAACAATGTGGATAGGAGGTGATTGTATCATTGAATTACACATGGATGACGCTGTAATAAGACACTGACATAATATTCGACTGTAGTTGAATGTGGTACAATGAAAGTACAAATTGCATTGCCTTATACATGAATAATCTAACAAAAAAAAAAACCCCCGCCAAAGTATAAAAAGTTCCTTCAAGTACATGTTCGTGATTGTTTCGTCCATCAAAAATAATAAACTTTACTAATAAAATTTTAATGTAGAAAAAATTAGAACGATCATTAATTATTGTTTTTATATTTAATTGAAATATGAAGGGAACATTTCAGTTTATGAGGTTATGTAAGTAATAAAAATTGTCCACTCGTTTATTACATGTAAGAAAAATTTCTAGATTTTTTCATAATGAGAAAAACATTTAGTATTGTACGTATAGAGAATTCTCTTTCTCAATATCCAATAGGAACAATCGCGGTCGGTACATTTTAATTACATGAACAATGAATGTTTACGCGATAGAATTTTTATAGGGAATTCGATTCTGATTAAATTTGTACTCTACAATTTTAGTCCTGTGGATTGTACATAACAATATAATAAAATGTTTCGCGATACCAAAACGAATCTCGAATGAGATTTTTCGTTCATATCATAATGGTACACTGCGATGTTCTCTAATGATAATTTTTCTACGTCAACAATGTGCTTGGTGTGTGATATTGGTCCTGAATCGAAGACTCAAAACGTGTCATTTTCAAAGCAGTTTACATATTGGAGTTGTGTTCCATTGAATTCTCTCCATTTCTTTCAGTCGTTTCATTATTCATCAGATTCAGTGACATATATCGAATCGTGAGAGTTGAGATGCAGACAGTTTCATGTGTAACCGCCATGAAGCATTTCATTGTCAGATAAAATTTATTGAGCAATGGTGAGCACATAAAAGATAGAAACGTGATTTTATTTTCGATGTGAAATATCTCTGTAATTTTTCATAGCAAAATTGATGGTGTTGGTGTCCAAGGAAGTTGGGGAAACGATGCATTGTCATGCGTCAAAAATTCGGAGAACTGAAATATTTCTACTTTTCTATTATCGATGTTTTAATGTCTGGAATTAATTCATTATATAAATGTTGATAGTTTTTCAAATGAGGAAAACAGAAATTATATCTCATTTGTGTTCGATCGCATTACACTCGATTAAACAATATCAGAAAATAAATGTAAAATAAATAAACGAGAGAGAACGAAAATGTTCATTTATTCTATATGAAAATATAAATCAATATGAAAGTTTAAATTGGACCAACATTCGTTTTCATAACAGCATATGACTATAACCGCAGAATTCGTTATATTTACTTTAATTGACTCAATCTCGCGCCCACCTTTTTTTTTCGTTGCCACTGACAAAACTTCTTGCATATTATAAACACATACATGTGATATATAATGACAGGAAATTTGTTTTTGTTCAGTAATAATCATATGGGGAAATAAAACGGACACACAAAAATTAGGACACATCAAAAATGAAAGTGACTCGTTCATAAATCATCGCCAGGAATTTTTATCAACAGAATGGAAGTCATTCATTAAATTCGATCTGATCAGATTGCACCGATTTTAATGAAAAAACTAATTCCAAAATCGAAAAATGAATTACATTGGCATCCACCGATAATTAAAATATTTATAATTTCATTTTTTACACATTCGTAACGATATTGGACGAGATAATTCCAAAGTGAATTTCTTTCTCTTCAAACATTCAAAGGGGGCATACTGAATATCGATCTGAGTAAGAGATTGACAAATAAACTTGAATGATGGATGAACTGTCAAATTGATTGGGATGAATTTCAATATTTAGGTTCTTTCATGAAGAACTCAATCGCTCCAAATCCGATACACAAATCTCTGATGAATATTCAATGCACAATGAAAAAGAAACCGTATCAAATATTTACATTTCCCTCTATGGGGACATTTTCAATTATTACCAATATCATTTCGATATTATAAAACCACAATGATGCAACATCAAGAATAGCTCGTGGTTATAATTATCGATGTATATCTATCATACAGCGAAAGTAAAATACAAAACACGAAAGTATGGTGCATGCAGGACGAACATTGTAAATCGTCTCCTCAATCGAAAATCGTGCGTCACGCTCGATAATTAATTTTAAATCCAAGATATCATCATAAACATCAAAACTAAGAACATAATAAAATAAAAATCACTCGTTCATTATTCTTCCTATAAATTTTATTCCATAAATAATGATGATGCAACACGAAAAATCATGCACAATATAATTTACACCCCATCCTTATAAAAAGATAAATCGTAATTCAACTTACATATTTTCTTTTAATTAAAGTGATGTGAAAATCACGTTTTCGATACTAAAAACCAGATGGAAAAATAATTTCTATCAAATATCGAACAAAATGTGTAATACGAAATAAATAAATTGTAGTGTATGACGAGTGTGAATATTTGCACGTACAATTTTTTATCTACTTATACGCATTCGATATGATACAGTGACATTACAGGCTGAAATAGCGTAATACGGGTGCGTACGGAAAAGTAAAGCAATAGAGTGACGTTAGGCCATTTCCTTAATTGGACGTTCACAATCATACTTTGAATCAATTAAGTTAGTGGATCAGTTAGTGGATATCTCGGGATATGGATACACAAACTATTCAACGTTCGATATATATTCTTGTTGCATTAGTTGAATATTCCACGGTGCCCTACAAGGCAAAATGTACAGTCGTGTTTCTTGTTATATTTATCGTGAACCAAGTCAATGTGAATGCACGTGACGTGCTCGTAACGAGACGTTCTCGCGCGAATCACTTTCAATAGTCGCGTCAGAACTAATTGCAACGGGAAGTAGAAGATACTCGAGTAATTTTATAAGCTGGGTAATCTCACATGAATATCCTTATGATGATCTTTATTATGGATGAGTTATTTGTTTTGTTGGAAAGGGTTGTGGATTTAATTGGGGATTTTAAATGACTGGGTTAGGTTGGGTGTTTTGTTCATCTACATGAAAATGAAATGCACCTAATTACGATGTTTTTTTCATTTGGAGATTTATTTTGTGTGTGAATGGAATCTTTTGTATGAGGTATGCGATCGAATTTCAGTTTTGAAAATAATTTTTTTAATACATTGGTGATGTATTATGAGAATTGGTGATTTAGATGTGACGAAATATTTTGGATTCTTATCATTGGTATGATGAGAAAATGTTGGAAAATGCGAGAAATAAAATGAAAATGGGGAGCTATAATTATTTTTTTCTCGTCAAGAAGATTCCATTGATGACTATCACCAACTATTTTGAAACATGAATAAGAAATTCTCTCAATGGTGAAACATAAAGTTGTTCGTGTAAGGGTAACGTTCACATGATTAAAAATTGCATGGTACATTTCATTAGAGAAGGAAATGGAAGAGTGAACAATTGTTGATGAAAGGAATGACATGAATATTTATTCTTCGATTGTAGTTTAACTAAATGCGAAAAATGTTTTTTGTTGAGCGTTTAGATATCAAAAGAAGACGATAAATGTTTGAAGTATCGAATAATAAATTGTGTGAAATATTCCAGGTTGAATAATATTTTTTTTTTGCTTTTAGATTGCAGGCTGGACTGACGAAATAAAATGAAGCGCGACCGGATATTACTACTGCTGACTTTACTATTTTCAACGACACTGGCAATTTCCTCTTCATGGAGACCAATACTTCCAGCACAATTGGGAACAAGTATTCTTCATCAAGAAGCAGTTGTTTATGGTGGTGGACATTCAATTTTTCATTTCGATGAACCGGCGATATCAAAACAACTTTTAGCTCAACAAGAACAAGACACTTGTGCACTATACAAAGTTTCTATGAGTCAACAACTTTATTTTGAGGTGAGTCAACAACTCCAAATCAAGTCAAAAACAATTCCATTTTCAATTTTTTGTCCGATATTTGTGGCCAAATTGCATTAAAAAAAATCCAAATGCTTCCAATCTTGACATCAAATAAATTTCTCAATAATTCAACAATTGAATACTTTCGCTTAACGTTGCAACAATTCATCACGTGGAATTTTCAAACAATAAGCTGACCATGTGTAATCCCCTAATGTAAACGATTTGGATAGTTTGCAGAAATCCGTGAGTTTTATTTGTAAAAAAAAAAATAAACGAAATTACATATGAAAAATATTGCACAAAATAGATGGAAAATTAAGGCGATCTTGTCTATATTCCTTTAAGAAATCTATGAGAGTCATAACTGAACATAAAATGACAATAGAAGAAATGAAGAAAAAGGGAGAGAAAAAAAATATGAGACTTGTGGCTAACAATGCGAAAGCTAGTGAAACTATTTCGCGTCATTCTTCGACACTCCATGCTATCACGTCATAGCATGTGTATGAATATCTCCATCTAAACACAACAATTCTATTCGTATGAAAATAACTCACTGTCTCTATACATCAGGAAACTAAACTTGGTGTCTCGTCATTTCCTTCACAATAGAAACCATCACAATATTATTCACATTGCGCGCGTGTAATAATTTTGCGTATACGTGCAACAACTAATCAGGTGAAATTTCATCCGCGCCTAACTTTTCTATCTACCGTCACATTATTCTTCTTCATTTACTATGACAATTAATCCTAGCGACTGTCAGACATTCTGTAATATCTGATTAATCGAAAGTCATTCGTCATTGATGAAATTTTTAATTCAACCAACTTAGGACACTCCAACGATTGAGTTTTATTTTCAACATACATGGAATCCAGGGAAAATCAAGCCGAAAAATGTTTGTAGAGAGAAAAGGACTGGGGAAATATTTTCCATGCATATAACAGTATCACTAAATGTATACTATCGTATCGCTAGAAATTCGATATCAAATTTCAATTACAAACAGAATATGCACAATTGAAGTGGTTGAATACGAGCCATGATACAATTTTGCGCATGTACAATTGTAGCCACTTTGCAATCAATGGCTCGTGGGGCTTTGTGTTGATTATACATTGCCATTTTCATAGATATTTACTTTCACACCGGTAATGGTGTTTTCAAGGACTTTGATGTGAAACACCATTTCATGTGTGCATATATATATATATATGACCATAAGTTGGATTATCTGTAACTCTCATCGAACAATAGGCTCGAGGAACCGGATGCATTCAAAAGGAAAAAAATTATTCGTTTGTAATTTATTGAGCTCAATTTTTATCTCTCGACACTACTTTTCACCATTTTCATCGCGATGTTATTTTCATAGCAATGACATTCCCGTCTTGGTGTTGAGTTTACCGAGAATATTTTTTTTTTTTTTTCATGAGATTTATTGAGTCTTGTGTCTTGGAATATTTATTTGGTGCAAGAATATACTGAAAATTGGAGGAATTGAATTGTCAAATATTTATTATTCGACAAATTGATATGGAGTTGAAAGTAGAGGACAATGAACAGACTCGGGAATTTAATTTGTTTTGTTAGACGAATTGTCACTCATTTGCCGTGCTCATACCGTGAAATTTCATCAAAGTTGTTTGTGCACAACTACTTGACGTCGATTCCTACTGTCGTTCATTATTGCATTATCGCAATCGTCGACTGTTATCATAGCGAGTTCATTGAATGGCTCCTGCTCCGGAAAACAATTCAACTGGATCGTTTTTTTTCTTTTTATTGAATAGACAATAAGTGTAGAAATATTTTCGAAACAAAGAAAATTATTATATTCATCATAAGAATCTAATATGGTCATAACGTTGTAGATATTCAAACTAATTTAATTGGGTTTATAAAATCCCACGCACTTTGAATATTATCCAACGCTTTCATTTTCTAAATGTTCAATCTATTCTGATTCACGTTCGGTCGAGTTTACTAGTGAAGCGATGATAAAAATCAAGAGATAATTATGAGTTTCACCGTTTCTTAATATTCACGTTCTCAGAATTAAATTATTGAGAAAATTGCTGTGTCGAAAAATTCTACGATAATTGCAAGATTTTTTAGTCTTATCGATGAATCAAAAACAAATCGAAAACTTTTCCATCCAGGATTTGACTGAATTTCCCCAAATTTTTTCGATACTGTCTCATATTCTACATGTTCCAGCTTACTATTCCAACGACTGCGAAAGTTGTGAATGTTTTGAGACACAGGTAACATAGTGATAGAAATGTAATTGGTAATATTACGATGGAAAAGATCACATGCTGTACGTAGCTGTCGGTTGAGTGCTTTTATATTCACATTTAAGTGCACAGTTGATAATAGACTGATCAAATCACATCCGGTGTGTTGAACGTTGCATGATTTTCCTTTCACGATTCCCTCACTTCCTATTGCAAGAATAATTCTCAGCTTACGCTGCAGTTTACTAATTTACCATGAAATTTTCATGAATATTTACGAGACACTTTGACGATAAATTGAAATTAATTTTATAGTTATTCGTGAAAGAACTAATAAGATCGTAATTTTAATTTCGAACATATTATTTATAAACTTTTCTTTCGAATCTTGATGATGAGAAAATATTTTTTAAATAAATTCCAAATCTATTAAACTCTCTTTTAATGAGTCATAATCACAGTGATAAATTGTGAGAAACTTCGTGACATTTACGACTGCTAATTTTAATTTTCTTCAATTTTCATTTCATTTATTTTCCATTTTTTTCTATCATCCAAATATTTCATTCATAATTAAAATGACATTGTTGATAATGATGCATCAAATTGTTTATAATTAAACAATTAACTGTCTAATGAATCACAATTGTCATTTGTGACAAACGAAAAAAAGCTAATGAAAATAAAATAATGGAATATGATGATTTGTTTTGCTACTTATCGTAGATGATTCATGTTTGTACGGAAGTAAATTTCACTTTTCGCGCGAAGTTCAGCGCCAAGAAACTGAGAGGTTGTTCACACAGATACACAAACATGGATGTCTATACAGAATTGCAATTTGCTTGAGGCTCGATGCTTAAGCCACAGTTGAATACATCGACTTTAGATAGATTGAGTTATAAAAGCGACGACATGTTTACATCGATCGATTGTCATGTCACGTGCAACGTATTACCTTAAAGGCCATTCCGCCTATTTCTATGTGGGTGAATAGATGTGTGTCTTTATATATATACTCGTCTGTTGGTAATGTACATGTGTGGGATTGAGTGGGAGTATGTAAATGCGAAAGTATATGAAAGAAGAAGTGATAAAGATACGCGCGAATAAATTTATTTATGAGATAGAGAACAAAAATTAATTCACATTAGAATATTGATTAATGTTCAATTGTTCATTGTGCGAAAGTGTTATTATTTATTACTTTTTTTCTACCCTCAACAATTTGAGTTGTTGAACAATAAATTTTGTGCTTGAGCAATTGTTGCATCTACATAACACGAGAGTGAGTTATGTATTTGTTTATGAAATTGTGTTGAGTTTTCTTGTGAGTTCATATGTCGAAAATGTTCGCAGTGATAATTATTTTTCCTAGTTAGAATGAATATTTAATTGCATTGATAATATTTCACATTCACTTATTCATTGTTTTTATTCTGGGGAAAAAAAAAGTTGCCATCGATAGAACGGAAACTAGAGAAGTTATAATGAAAAAGACTTGAACCCTTGAAGTTGTACTGTTTAAATATAAAATCGACTCAGCACAAATGACAAAAATTTTTATCCAAAGTAGTTTTCATTAATTAATTTTCTCTACGAACGGAGAGAAAAAGAAATGTTTGATTATTACAGTTGATTTATCATAATTCAATTGAATAAATAAATTTGTACATAAATTCACCAGAATCAATGGAAATACTTTCATACTAAATCGAGCAAATTATTGAACATATTAGTCAATCAATTACATTTAATTGACTAGGAATGCAATCATTTATATTGCAACATGAGATCCCGTTCGCATTCTTTTTTACAAATAAAAAATCAATTACAAGATAAATTATATATAAGAATCGCATTCCATGACTCACTGAAAATGGAAACCGGTGCATTTATGACGAACTCGTTATATATTTCTGTACGAATTTACGTCAAGGAGGATAACGTTCATTTTTATCATGTACACGATCATGTAGATCTATACACACACAAAACTATCCTGTCTATTCGTGTATGCATGGATACAAAAAATAAATTATATACATACACAAATGTGGATATGGAAAAAGTTGTGAAGTGATGTTTGCACTTCCGTATAACGACGCACATTGTGCAATCGACCAAGCGCAATTTTGTCACGAGTATACGCGTAATAAATGGAGGGATACAGAAGACTTGCAACACCTGTGCATTTGTGTGTATAAATTTTATGTACAAAAAAAAATGGAAAAATAAACATGGGGGATGTGCTCTAGTTTTGTTTTCTCATTTTGTTTGCATACGAGTATTGTTATGGAAACTATCACCAACACGCGACATTTTTTTCACGCACATCGGGAATTGCATGACGTGATGGTGTGTTAAAAAAAATTGTCTATATTTTTCATCAACATGTGTGTGTTCATACATATAAAAGAAACATGGCGAGTAAAAATGGGAGTTTAATAAACGATTTCATAAAATAGGGATTGGTTTGTTTAATGTTATTGGATTGGAAATATGAATTGTTTGAGGTTTCGTATTATATTGTTTATTGATTTTAGTCTGTAAATTGGATGTGTTATTGGTGATTATAGATTTGTGAGTTTTAAAGGAGATGAATTGCTAGAGCAGTGATGAAAACACTGTTTTGCGGTATATGGAAAATGTTCCGTATGAATTATTTGTAGTTATTGCAATAATCAGCGATGAATTTACCACAAAAGCTCAGAGGGATCATGAATACACGTCCAAGCGCAAAACTGATTAACAATTGAAAATTACTCCCTTTTGTCGACATGAATTTGCAATGACTGATTGATTAATTTTTCTATCAACCTTCCATGCATGAAAATAACGTGTGACGTATTTTTCATTTTTTTGGACAAACAATAATCTGCATAAAATTCTATTATAAAACTTGGAAGAATTCCATACGATGAAAACTTGTACTGTCCCGTGTCACTGCTTTTCAATGTAGGAAAATTAAATATCAAAAATTGGAATGGAAGCTTGTGATGTTTCACTTCTCCCTATCATGCCGCATGGTTTGTAATTAGCCAGCTCAGGAGTAAATTATATCAGAGAGAAGGATTTTGTATAAGTCTCGATTTCTTATCGATTTAGGAAAACTGGTTATTATCTAATGATTTATGCAACAGAAAAATGTGGATTTGAAAATCAAGTCACGTTTTCGCCATTCAGACGAGAGTAATTAATTATTCCTTCTCGATCATGATTATTGCATGCAAAAAAAAATGATGATTGTGTATCAAGAATTATTAGTTTTTCCATTTTTGGAAATACTCATCGGGATTATTCATATTCATATGCCACTAACAAATATTTATATCATGGAATGAATAACAGCTCTACATTTAACAACGTTTCCCCAATACAATTCGAAATGAAGTCTTGAAATTCCTGTTCCGTCAAACAATGAGAATTTATCTGCGTTTCAGATGTGCAGAATGTCTTCTTAATTAGGAACACATTTTTTTTTTTTTTTCGTTGAGTGAACGCATGGAGGTGAATGCTTATCAGCATTCGCAATCTCATATCCGTTATTAATTATCAAACTCTCAACTACAACATAAGAAATAGAACTCAGTGCATTGCCATTGCAATTTCACCACCAGGAAAAAAAAAAGCGACATAACTTATCCAACTTCAATCGAAAGGAAATTGAGATTATCAATTGAGCGACAAGTGCACTTGCAATGTGAAGATAAAGATATACACAACAATGTTACATAACCTCTAACAATATCATGTTACACTCGGCACCACTTTTCACAATCAATTTATTCTGACTCTTTTCTCTCCATTACCAGTACCTTCTAACTTCAATTATATTTATTTCTTCCTATATTTTCATAATTACCATTCATATCTTTCCAGTACATCCATTACAAGTTGAATATGCCCGATTTGAAAGAGTTCACACTGTGCATGTGGACGAAATTCACAAATCACACGAATGACCATCCACTCTTTTCTTATGCAGGTGAGTGTATTTCATATATTCAACGTAATTAATTAATATCAACTTTCTAACAGTATTCTTCTATCTGAACGATGAAATGAAACCGAATGGGAACAAAAAAAAAACTGTACGGCATATTGCAGTGGAGATTTGACGTTAATTGAGAAATGTATAAAGTGTCGCTCCGATCATTCTAAAAAGCTACCCTAGAAAGTTGGTTTGCTGAATTAATATTAGTTCATTTTTTTGTTATTGCAAATTGACATTAGATAGAAAATTTTATTTGTATCCGATACGCTTGGTTAATTGCAGTTGATGATCAGCCACGTGGTATTCTCTCATGGATTGCAAACACTCGACGTAGTTCTTACTATATGATGAACATCGACGGACACAATTTATATCGTCTTAATTATCCATTGAGATTGAATAAATGGTATCACTCATGTCAAAGTTGGAATGGTCGTACTGGTGAATGGCAAATTTGGGTCAATGACGAACGTGTGGGTCGTGGCTTCAACAACCGGGTAAGTTCATTCACACTATTTATTGTCTTACCAGTTTGGCAAGTGTTCATTTATATATATGTGTTGGATTCTTGTGTTTGAATGTATAAATGTATGTGTCAGATTCCTGTTGAAACTTATCCGTGTTGCAAATGAGACAACAGAGATGATATAGTGGTGGATTGAATGCAATGTATTGTTGCTTAATTTGTACGTGGTGTTGATAGGTGTTTTGTCATGCAACTTACAAGTATGGATTAAGAAAGGAGGATATTCTCGTTTGATGGAAAAGCATTATGGAAATTCATTGAAATGTGGTGAAGTGAGGAGGGAAAGAGACGTGAAATAAGCTTGAGTGCTGATCTTTTAGAATTCAATTGTTGAGTGTAATACTTAATTACTTAGTGAAAAGGAAATTGTATCATCGGTAAAAACGTGAAGGACTGGAATGATGAGAATTATGGATGATCGTGACTTTCACTGGATTGTTGCCACTTGTGATTCAATGAATTGGGATAACCGACTGTTGAGTAATCAGAAACAGAATTCCGATATTGACGTACGGATTGAATTGCATCTGCCTTGATAGATCACAGTTTTGGAGCTTTTTCCCTACCCACGTTTTACGTGCAATGTGAATTAACAGGATCACCAACTGGATGATAAAACCATTCTTTTTATTTAGGAGTAAATATTCACCTGCGTTCTTCACTGCCAGTAACAATTCGTGTCATATAATTCAGCTAATCTAGGAATCTCCATGCAACACCACACTCTATTATCGACGTGTCGATCACCACGTAAAACGTCACACCTCGGAACTGCATACCATTTGTTACTATTTCAATCATGAAGAGAGCACGTAGTGGAAAGTCGTTCTCGCCGATAGTGAATGGAAATATTTCCCAGCGCGTTTTATCGTTCATCGACTTTTTTCTGGATTAATTTCTATCATTCGAATGTGTTTGATTGATCTAGACTTTATTGCTTCCTGCATTCAACTCGCATTCTAATGCAACCACTTGGTTTATTAACTTGTTCATCACGTAACTTTTTTTTTCAAAACATTCATTTTATTGAAATGAAATCTTTTGGATATTTGAAGAGCTATTTGCAAGTTTCACGATGAACAACTTGAATTTCTGCTCACTGCTCGTAATTAGAATGTCTTTGATAAGATTTGCATGTAATTTCACTTGAATTGGCAATCGTGATGTGAGAATAATGTTACTGCGGTGCTTGAATTCAAATTTTGTGTTCAACATAACTGCATGTCAAATATGACTGTCATGTAATAACTAACTATCCACGAACAAATTTCTAATTGCATTTTTTTATAAATAGAAAAATTAATGAGGATAATGAATTTCTACGGCTTCGAAATGTCGATATTTTCTTACTGTTGTCATCGATAGAGGAGTCATGTAGAGATCGTCATATTCAGGCTCTTTTTTTTCTCATTGTTGATTCTAATCAAAAACTGAAAAATTATTTCCTCTTCATCATTAATCACATAAAACATCATGTGAGAGAATTCTCATCCTACCTCTCCTTATTATGACAGTTGATTGGCTTCACTATTCTCCATATTGGATTATTCCTCCATATAACACAAAACTAACCGCAAAATTCTATTTCAAGTCAACAAAATCAACATTCTACATTATTTTCAATTTATTTGCAGCTTGTCGGTCATGTGATTAAGGGTGGTGGAATTGCTTTGTCCGGACAAGAGCAGAGGCAGCTTGGTGGTGGTTTCCTCGAGGGAGAAGAAGCACCCCCAGGTAATCGAAACAACGCTGAATTATTATTTGAATACTCTATGACCCTGTCATTGCTACAAGTTTGTATATCTTGTTACGAGGTTCCGGCGGAATGTTGGGAGAATTGACAATGGTACAGTTGTATAATGTTGCTTTGACCGCTGGTAAAGCTCATAGGGATCACAAACATCATCATGCCCATCATTACGAACATGACACCAGCAATAATGCACCGAGAGTAACAACAACACAGGCACCTGTCACTGGTCCACCTCTTCCTGTGCATCCATTTATTACTGGTGGCCAGCTAAATCACCAGGTATTATCGTTATTCATTACCACATTATGAAGTATAGATATAGTTGGCATTCGTAATTGAGCTCCATCAACAAACCAAAGAGAATTGTTATCAATCAAAACTTCATTCTATGACATCTAGCATTACTGATGAAACATTTATTGCTCACAATAATTGACAGATCGTATCGATGATTTTTCCCATACATTCGCTCATAGAATATGAATGAGCCTTGCTTTTCCCTGTTATCCAGGTTAAGCTGAATCCGGGAGTAACTTTGCAATACGTGAAAAATGGGGTTACATTACGACATCCAAGTGTTCCAGCACCGCCAGTCCCTATGCTATTCCCACCAGCGAATCCTGTCACTCAACAACCATTTGTTCAGTCCACACCAGCTAACCGACCAGTTTTTGGCACATCACAATTTTTCGACAAACGTTTACCACCTGTTTTAAGTTTCCCAACTCCCGAAACATCAAATGAAGATTATGGTTACCTTGATGGGCAATATCATAATTTGTTCAAGAGAGATAAAACTTCAAAACGTGAGAATGCTGATCAGGTTACACCAGGAGAAATTAAAATTGAAAGGTTCGAATCGAAACGGGAGGTTATCAAGAGAGAAACTGTTAATGATAAAGTGAGTTTTGTTGAACGAGAAAAAACAGCTGATGATGATAAAAGTTTGGTTAAACGTGATTCAGCGAAGCAAAAACGTGGATTAGTTCATTTATCAGATGGACTATTATTCGACGATACTTATTTATCACCACAAAGTCTTAACAACGACTATTTTTCGGGCTTAGCAAGTTTTGGCATCCAATTACCATCTCATTCAAAAAAAGATGATGAACGTGAACCAGCTGAGGGTGAAGTACGAATGGTCATGAACGTTTGCGATGGATGTTCACCAGATCCATTTGAAAAAGCTCTAGTGATGGACTGGAGAACAGTACCGAAGAAAATATATTCCGGTGCACTTTGGTTGCCAGCTGCTCAAGCCTGCAAAGCATTTTAATCAATTCTATTCTATGGGCCACTATTGCCACATGCATTTCTCAATCAAAGAGAATGAATGACAATCAAACGGATGGCGATGATAGTGATTGATGAGAGAGAATAGCATGGCAACAGCCACTATACACAATTAACACTGATACACGAACGGAAATTTTTATAGGAATATAATCGTGAGTTAGTACAGTTACCATTGTGGAACATGAAGTATTGGGCATGTTAGGCTTTTAAAATGATAGTTGTAACGTGAAAATTGTCACGGAATTTCATCATGAATGCTGTCTGGAATTTCTCGCTTAATTAGCGGTCGCATTTTGTCGTTAATTGAAGAGATTGTCATGGTCAGGCATTCCAGTTTATTGGGTTGCACATCCTTAGCAATACGAAGGAATCAGAATATGAACTTGGGACTATTTGGGCTCGAATCTTCGATGGACCTCATTCTAACAATTGTGAAGTCCCTTTCTCATGCAAATACTTATCCAAAACAAGTACTTGTTAGTATTGCAAATAATTTCTGAACGTGAGTGAAATTAAATCTGCATAACCTGGGTAGTGGTGAATTTGCACATATTCCAGAGAATATAGACAGCCTTTCCCATATAGCAAGAAGAACTTCTACTCCGAAAATACTCAGTAGTCCCTCTCCTCCGTATTTTTCTTGAACTTGCATTTTATATTGTCCAATATATCTGTGTATTATATAGAATTATTTGTGCGAATTGAGGATGGGGCATATGAAGATATTCACACATTTACGTGCACGTATGCGTATACATCTCGAATTCGCACATGGGAATCATGTTATCTGTTTATAGTTTATTTACTCGATTAGTTCAATAACTGTTAAGTAATATCTGTCGAAATTTCCACTGCCACGATGAATTCCATGACACGATCCTTGAATTGTCACTCGGAAGTGAGTTATCGATAGGCTATTTTCATGTTTTTGAACATCCGAGGTTTTTTTTTGTACCCCTAGCAGTAGGTAAATAATTAGCGTGTAATCTTAACGAGAAGACAGCCATTTAAATTGTATGATTAGATTTTCATTTTACGTATGCTTATTTATATCAATTTCTCTTGAGGTATTGTATGTAGAGTTGGAGTAGTGTCACTATATAAGAATACGAAATGTCATTCACGATACTGATTGCATCGTTTTCTAGAAATCTGTACGCTGATCTGTGGGTTTCTAAACAACAAGTGAATAGTAAGTTGAGCAGTTGTGAAATTGTTGATACGAAATTATATAAATTGTTTCTTATTATCGACGAATGTAATGGAGATATCTAATCAGAAAATTGTGTCCTACAATTTCGAAACAACATTCAACATTAATTGATTCTGTGTTTGTATTGTTTTTGAAATTCGAAAAACTCTAGTTCGGTCCATCTCTCTATCTGTCTGTCCGTCTGTCATACAATTTTTTCCATATCGACATTGTTTTTCTAATTGTTTATTCTATTGAACTGAAAGCCTACACACATGTTATTAACGTTTACATGAATACGTGACAAATATTCATTCAAAAATATGTAGAATTTTTTCATCCGTTTATTTTGTGATTTTTATATTTGTCCCATTTTAAGGTTTATCAATTGACAATTTTCGATGCATGAGAAACATCGTAAAAATAATGAGAGAAATTTTTGTTGAATTCTTTTTTTTTTGTCAATGTTATTTCATTCTTTTCCACCAACATCACGATCTTCCAATAGACATTCAGTTTCATCTCCAATTTGTTGCCTACTTTTTTATTTTTCATCGACTGCTTCTCCTCTGTCATTGCAGTCTTATATACAAACAGATCAACTATCGAAAAATCTTTTCTGCATCAAATTGTGAAGTAAGTTCGATTTATAATTTAGCAAACTTTCATGTAGGATTTCATTTCTCGAGTCGCAAGAGTACATTTTGCGTCTGCATTTTTCTCAGTATTCAAAAGCTGGGACTATTTTTTTATATTGTACAGAACTTCTATTATAGCATTGTGTGTTCATCATATTCGTGTAAGATCAAATTCCAAAAGAAATATGTATCAGATTACTTTATAGACTGTACAAATTCAGTGTATGAATATAAGAAATAAATATTGGAATTTTTTACGTATAACTATATAAAACATGACTTACCTTGCTTTTATGAATGTGTTGGTGTTGGAATTCGCTGTCGAATTCTGGCTCGCTGAAGTAACTCTGGTCTTCCCAATGTGGTGGAAGACCAGGTGGACCACCAACTGGTGCACCCAGTGGACCGGATATTCCACCAATACCGTCAGTTTTTTCAATCAAACGTAAAACACTGCGATCTCTAATATCACGTAGATGCGACCTGAAAATAGGAGAATATATCAAAGTTTTACATATATCGAGAGGATATTTGTATTTGCAAATTCGCTATTGCAAGTATTTCGAGAAGGTCATTTGTAAGATGGTTCCTCAAATTGTTTCATGAAAAGATTAATCGAGCGCTTTGATATCCTCTATTCATATTCCTCATTGAACAGAACAAGGGAATAAAATGATCACAAGTTGTGAATTTGAAATTTTGAGAGTGGGATGGATCTGTCAACACCCAGTGGATTCAATGTCCTCGAATTTGAATATTCGGAGACGAATAGAATCATGAGGAAGTGAAACACACATCCCATGGAAATTTTAATCAGTCATAAAATTCACAATAAAGAAAAATCAAGACATTATTGCAACTTGTGAAATGTACTTCACGGTGGTGAGGGATTCCAAGAACCAAGTGTTCAAATGACCTAATTTACATTATCACTTGAATCGGTTTATGACACTTACCGGTGATCCTCGAGCTCGTAGAACATGTCTTTATTACTGTCGTGAATATAAACCTTCACATCAGGACTGTCCAAATATTCCATAGTCAATTGTTTGGGAAAGCTCCTGACGAAGAGAGCTTTAACGGTATCTATGCTGGTTATTTCGTTTGGTAATAATGCCCTCTTCGTCTCCTTTCTATACTGCAGGAACACCAGTCCTAGGGAGTCGCCAACAGAAATTCATTGTTTTGTCAGGCAAGCCAGACTCGTCGGTGGATTAATTCGGACAGTGAATGTAGGAAGGGTGTTAATTAAGAGCATTGAATTCGAATGGATAGAAGAGGAGTGGGATAAAGAGAGTTAGTTAAAGTTGATATAATTGAGTTGAATTTGTATATAGCTCTGGACATAGGACTGTCGAATTAAATCAAAGTCTTTGGAAAAGGATTTCCAGGGATTATTGCATCTCAGTTACCTAGTGGTCGCTCCAAAGTTTTGCTTGGTGTTCGTACGACTGGTAAACTGCTTCTTTGCTTTCCACCACGTCTAAATCCCGTGCTGGAGGTCTCCACCTCGGACATGATCCCCGGGTCGTCATCGAATAACATCGCCGTGGATGGTGGCGGATATCCCCGGGGTAGAGGCGACTGTGAATTATTGATTTTTAATCAAATGTCAGGTAAAGTTGATTGAGAAAGAACCACGTTGATTCGTCTTTTACGTGGGATATTTTGAAAGAAGTCTGTAATTGTATTTGGATGGGGATCTTCAATTTTCTTCTACAAATATTGGAATGACGATGGTGATTTTTCCGTGTAAATGGAAAATATCGTGAGTTCGTTGTTGTTTCAGTGCCAAGAAAATCAAAACTGAAGAGATGGTCAATTGGGAAAGTGCTCAACAACGTTTTCATCATTTCGCAGTGATATTTAGCAACTACATCTGTCAATACAAATTTCTCTCAGAGAATATCCCACGAAGTTGAAGTAATTAATTATTCTTGGATCGTTTCCTTTGATGTGAAAACGTAACAATTCATGCGATACTGTCACATAATGCATTGCGAAAAAAAAAAATTAGAGATAAAGAGAGTTGAACAAATTACCTTTCTCTGGCGAGACTTGGTCCCCATCTGTATATACAAGAAATACAAGAACACACATATAAGTAAAAAAAGTCAAAATCCAATAGTGATATGATATAGTAAATGATGTGCATTGAAAGGGGTTGAGTGATTAATTTTCTCGATCTAAAAAGAGTTGATGAAATTTTCAGTTATTTTCTTATTGTGGATAGAAATCTTTTCGTTGGTATTGGGAATCTGGATAATACCGAAAAGTGATGACACCATAAAATCCAATCGGTATTTGAACTACGGAGTCGTTCTTCTCAGCTGAACTTATTCGATCGGCGTTTGCGATGTCTTGAAAAGTTATGGCCGGAATTAGTTCGGATTCGAGACAAGGATCAAGAGAGTATCTTATGACAATGCTGTTCATCAGTTTTCCAATATCTCCAACTATCTGTCCAATTCAAATTATGAAGCATTTTCTTAATTGAAAATTCGAGTCATTGTCATTTGTAACTAACTCTGACTTTCCATATCATTCGACATTTTCTATTGCTCTGCACGATAACCAAACTTGTTTTCAATGGAATTTTTTATTATTTTTGCATTTCTGATCGTTTTACAATTAAATTTCGTACGGATATAATAAAACTTGCAGTCATGTGCAAACATATGAACGTACAGATGAACATTGAACAAACAGCTCTGGAGTATTTCTAAAAATGTGTGGGGAACATTGACATTTGGCGTTATGAAACCATTTTCGGCATGACAAGCGCATGAATATTTGACGATGACTCTGGCGGTTGGATATCATGAAATTAAGTAACCAGTGAGCATTAATTTTGCATATCATGGGTATATTTGATTGTCTGAATGCGCGCAGCTGTGTGTCAATCTATAATACAGAACAATTATCACAATGCTGATTCTGCCAGACTCAATGACGTATGATGTAGAATTATTAGTTAAAATCGTTGAATTACCTGAATAATCGTGCGAGAGACAAAACAGAACGAATATTTTGATAATGTTACGTGTATGATAAATTAACGAGAATGAACGTGAGACCAATCCAACAGATAAGTAGAACTCACTGCCTTCTTTATTTAAAATTGATTGATGTTTCTACAAGTTGAATTTTTATAAAGAGAAAAAAGAACCCACATGACAAACTGATCCAAATTGATGTTCAACTCAATTATGTATTCAATAAATTTTCGATAATTTATGAATTGTGTCATCGGTGAATAGAGGAACACGCTTTTATCGATAGAGTGTAGCGGAAAATTATCGAGTTTTGTGTCAATGGAAATTCTTCGCGTTCATGGATTGGAGAGATTGTAGATGGTGATGAACATGTTGCAGTAGAACAAAAAAGGAAGTTGGATTTACATTGTGAAATGTCAAAACGAATTTGTGCACGATTGGCGCTAATTTTGTTTCAATGTTACAAAGTGAAAACCTGACATTCTCGTTTACGATTGAGATGAATTGATTTGATGGAGAATTGAGCGAGACAAAATTATGATGAATTCGGACAGTGACAAAATGTTGGTTGAATCAGCATGGCGGAATTGAAGTGAATTCGTTGATTTTATTCCGAACTGGATTTCTTGCGATGGTGTTCACCACCTGATTTGAGGAAATTTCACCCAGAACACATTTCAATTGTTCATGGTACCCGGTGACGATTACTCTCAATTATTCCATTCTGATAGAGGACATTTCATTATTAAATTTTGATACCTTCAGTAAAAAACATTGACGGGAATTAATGACAGTAGGAAACGTTGCTGGTTCGAAAAGGTGTAATCGATTTCGAGGTGGGAATTATCGATGAAACCAAAATTGAGTGCGAATTTTCGATTTTGCCAGCTGAACCTTCATTACTCGAAAACATCAAGGAAGAAAAAGGGAGAGGCATTGAACTTGCAACAAAATTCAATTCGGGAATTCAAATGATGATGAAGTGATCTTGATGATTTATCTGCCGTGATGGAAAGACGGTGCATCATTCTAGGTCAGTTATTCATTTAAATGGACTCAGTTGACATGTGCACAACAGAAAACTGATTTGAACGCTAATGGAGAAAACTGATGGAAAATTGGTTGAATAGAAATCGGAAAGAATAATCAAACTCATTTATCATCCAATAAAACAACAATAAATTGGAATAGACCTAGAGAGCAATTATGTTCAATATTTGGAATGACAGTGCGAGAAAAATGCAGTTTAGATGAATATCTGTAATCACACAGAAGAATGCAATTGACATTCAATTAAAATTACATCAAATCAATCTCATGGATGAATATGATTAATTTTTGGTAGCAGAACCTTATACGAAAACTATCAATATGCAATGGAAAAATTTTTTTGCGACTTTGATTTCGATGAATGTGATGAAAATTCCGGAATGTGTACGAAAAATAGTACAACATTGATCGAAACATCAAGATAAGAATGTAGAAATAAATTGAGAAGAGAAAACATTTGGAAGGTAAGAATGAAAAACTAATGATGGGGATATTTACATGTTACGGGAGTTTTGATTCACCTCGAGATCCATGGTGGTATGTCGTGTCGTTGGTGTACCGTATTGGCCGTGTGGCAGTGGCAAGTGGTGTGGATGCAGTGGAAATTGCTGGGCGTTGAATTGCTGGTGATGCAGGGAGGGTGCGTGATCGCCGCTGAGGGTGTGCCGTCGTGGCTCGTCCCTCGAGCGACCACCGCCACCCCCCGATGTCCCGGTGACACGGCCGCCGACGACACTGCCCAAAACTCCAGCGCCTCCACTTCGACGCCCGCTGGGAAGATCGTTTGAGCCGCCCTCACCCTCCGCCCGGCCCAACCCACCTGTGTAAATAAAAATGGAAATTATTACGATGAATATATTGAGTGGAATGAATTTAAAAGAAAATATAATGGTACGAAGTAGAAAAAAAAATTATTATTACTCAGGAGATAAAAAGTCGACCTTTATTTCCTGTATCACAAAGAATAAGAAAAATTATTTGGAGATGTCACTTCCATGGTGGAAGTATTGGGAAATTTTGTGTAGCATGAAATATAAATTATGAGAACCTTAGATTTTCTCATGTCATCCAGTACAAAAAGTTTGGTCTCTGTTGATTTTTCATGATTAAAACTTGGAAGGAATTCAGATTGTTTGTTCATTTCAGTAAAATGTGAAAAATTTCTGGACTTTCTACTACTTTTTTGTCGTATCTCCAATCAACGACAATTCGTTAACGAATCTGACATTTGTCCTCCGTCACTGATTCGGGAACTATCCATTTAGTAAAACTCATTGCAAAAATTTCTTTAAACTGATTTCAACAGAAAAAAGTACATATTACAATTATAAATTGAACAGTTGTAATGCTTTGACAGAGTAAGTCAACAAACCATCTTAAAATAATTCAAAGCCATTTGAAATCTTCGACTTTTTATTCAAAGTAGATTCAGTGATGTCTACCCATATGGGTTACACTCAAGAAATATTTCTTTACAGTTGTTTTGTTATGGTATATGGAATATTTCTAAAGTAGACCGCTTAAATAATAAGCTAAAGCAACGGCGCCTGGTTGCTCGGCCTATTTGGCAGAAAGTGCGGCCTCAGTTGAAAATAGAACTTTCTTAGAAGTCGCTGGAAATAGTCGTGAGTAAATGAAGTTGTCTTGTGGTCAAGTGGGGACATGGGCTATATAGACCATAGCTCGTTCACCACAACTGTTTCTAATTGTCCCTGCACGTTGTTGTGTGTAAAAATGCGTGTCCTCCGGTTTAAATTTTTCTCAGTTCATCTTTTACTAAAAATCATCCAGAATTAGCCAAAATATCAACATCAGACTCTTCCATTAACATTTTGTATTCAGTACTGTACTACAGTCTGTTTCTCTATGCATTATACAATCGTTTTACATCTTTACATATTGAATTCTGAGTAAAATAGAGTTGAAGTGGGGAAATGGGTTTAGAACTGTTGATATTTATAGATTGAGAAGGTGTAAAGAATTATTTACATTTTATATCAGAGTTCGAGTTCTGATTTATTCATGAAATTCTCTCAACTATTTCTCTGTATTTAAAGAGCAGATATTTTATTCGAAGAATTCTGAGTATTGGACTAAGCTGATGAAAAAATCGGTGATTTAAAAATTGTCTGAAAGAGTATCCCATGAAATTTCAATCAATTGATGAGTTATGAAAATCATGAAATATATTTCACGCTATTAACAACAGATGAACTGAAATTGCTTTCCAACTATTGCTATCAACAATCTCAGTACTTGGAACAAATTTGCTCATTACCAAGATGGCTAATAATTCTTACAACGTAACAAGTTTGCATTGATCATGATCTAATCTTACGTACAGCTTGACAAAAATTTCAGCACGTCTACAAAAAATATTCTTGAAATGTCACATGTGCACCGAACCGATATTACATAAAATCATGTAGCGAATACGTAGGAGTCCATTTTAATCATCTACCATGTCTGGAAAGTTTTAGTTGCATGGAGAGTAAAGTTACAAGGAACAAAAAACCGAGCTAAGAATTGTATTTACAGAGAAAGGAAAGTGAAGAATAAATAAATGCGAAGAAAGAGATTAACGTGGGTGGCCGCAATATGGGATTGTGAATTCGTCGAGGGTGAAATAAAATATGGCAAGCAAGAGGCTGCACACTAAAATATATATAAATGATTTCACATTATATATTTAAAGACCCTGTTTCATCCCCTTCAAGAAAGTTATTATTTCATCTACACTTAGCTCCTATTTCATGTGCGAAATGATGTTCATTCTTCATTTCAGAATTGCGATTTTATCTATACTCTGAATTGAAATTAAATGAATTCACATCGTTCATTTTCATCGCGATGATTAAACTGAATAAATGAAGTTTCATGTGATAATCTCTATGAAAATACGGAAATTATTCACAAACTAGAAATTAATTACTTCTATATTACAAATTCATGTTCTGTTCAATTATACATAAATTTGTGGAATTAACTGACATGATTATTCATTCATAGACAGATTCAATTCAGTTCATCACCCATATTGTAAAATGGACCTTTCAACTAATGTTGTTCCTCACATTGCGAAAACATAAAAAGATTATTCAGTCCAATCAAAGAAAAAATTTTCCACTCGAAACCAAACTCATCGAGACAATTTTGATTATCAATGTAGAAAATAATAATAAAAGGGAATATCAATTCTCAATTTGCTGTCTCTTCTCATTTCTTGTCTATTTCGTTAATTATCACCTCAAAATCCATCAGAATTATTCCTGTGGATTGATAGAGCTAAAGACAAAAAATCGAGAGCTGAATCACCACAGACAGCACATGTACATAACTCACACATCAGTCATGCATTCTTTGTGGTTATGCGAATTAGCTTAATGATGTCAATTAACCACCCAGCTGATTCTCTTTCTTTCCTCTTCATAACAATCCCACTTTTGTTTATTCAAGTGATACAGTTGCACATGAACAAGAATCTCTTGTTGCAACACCACTGACATCTTTTATTTGAATTGATGAATAGCATGGGGCGTTTGTGTTTCTACTTGGAGGGGAAAACAAAAATTTCTATGTGCATGTACATGTACTCATTTAATGTGTATATGTTCATTTATGCGAATGTATAGATGTCTATTGACCCATGTAGACGGGTGAAGTTGTGGTAGGGTAAGAGCGTGATGGCCGCTGTTACACATGCGACGATAAGGGTGAGGGTGTTCATGGGAGCTGAGTTCTAGCAATGCACGTCTACTGGGACTATATAGACAATACTGTTGATGGTCGAGTGGTTCTAACAGCCCTGCAAACGCCCATCCAAACCAGGTCAACCATAATCCCTAAAGTTCACTTTTGATATGAAATTAATTAACAATTATGTATCTTCATTTTGTGTGGATATGTGGATATGTGCATATGTTCGTGATGTGGAGTAGTGGATTATTATGTGGTGGGTTTTGTTGTATTCCTCTTGAAATTTATTTTGTGGCGGAGGGAGTTGTGTTGAGGAGTTTTTCAATGAGAGCTTTAGCAGAACTGGGGTGATGCAATCAGGGAATTAGATGAAGCGAAAATTGATGCCAGAACTGTTCTGAGGATTTGTCGTTGATTAATTGGTGGGTTCATGAGCTATTTTTAGGTGATGTCCCTGTATTCAGCGTACTGCGAATTGGATTTTCTATTCATTTATGGATTTTTTTTCCGTTCTCGAGTGATCGAGTCGATTATGATGATGTGAGTTTGATGAACAACTCTCATCAACGCAGTAACTGACAGACTGTTTGAATTGCTATGAACCTTCGTTTTTACAGTCAAAAGTGTTTGCGAGTTGGAATCCTCAGTTGTTGATTAATGACGATTGTAGATAAATTTTCAGTAATTTAGCTTCTTTCAAAGTTTTTGATTGGTTTCATTGTTGGAATAATGAACTAAATTTTCCACGAGACGCAACACCTACGTACAAATTTCATTCTATTTTCATTTTAAATGAAAATCGTATTCATTATGATAATTGAATTTTTTTCGCTTTTGAAAACTCACAAAGAGTGTAATCATTCCATCCATTACGCCAGAAATATTTTATTGAGTCACAAGTTTGGTTGATGTCATGGTTAGAATATGAACTTTTTTAACGTTAAAAATGATATTGTGACGATGTTGAACTCCAACGAAAATTATTATTCAGTTTCTCACAGGAAGAAGAATTCAAGTGAACCTACGTTCCTTCTCAATCTATTCTCTCAATATTTATTTCCATAAAATGACATCCTGTAGAATTGACATGAAATAGGAAAAGCAGGGAATACAGGAACTCACAATGACTGATCGCTATTTACTTTTTCATGTTATCGAGTGGAGAAACATATGAAGTGAAATTTCCGTCATGATTCACGTCTTCGAAATGTCACAATATACAATTCTCTATCAATTTTATATTCATAACAATAATTTGTACGCATGTACATCAGAATAATGAATTCATGAATGAAATTCAAAGTTTAATAACAATAAATTTCCAACACACAAATATCGAGGTAATTGTGAAAGTTCTAGGAATTAGCAAACATGTTCGAAATATTTTAAGTAAAAAGGTGATCGGATCGTTTCTTATTTGAAACGTTTCGTCGACGTAAAGGATGAAAAACGAAGAAAAAAATAAAAGATCCAATTCTATTTGTAGCAAAGAACTGTAACCCCATGAACATACTTCGTATAATTTTCCAATTGATAGTTCGAGGGAAGTACGTGGAAATAGTAATTACGTACTGAACTTTTCGTTCTCTGACACAACAAATTCATCAATTTCAACTCAATTCAAGATTACACAGTTCGAAACTAATTTATTCTGTCTCACATACAAAAGGACCTTTTGAAATTCATTGAAATTCCAGGATGAGAATCGTTTTACAGAATCAAATACAAATATTGAATGTGATGAAAATAAATATTAACATAATAATTAATCTAAGAAGTCCTTTCTCTTTCTCTTTGTTCAAATTAATTCTGTTTTATTTCAATTCTTTTTTTCAATTTATTTTTCTCATCAGAGTACCGAAGAAAATCAGAAAAAAATATTTTCCGTTGATTATTTTAACTCTTTTAAATACAGTGAAATATAATTACTAACATCTTCAGTCTGAAAAGTTCAAAAAGTTGTTTTTTTTTCTTTCTTTACTTTCCCAATTTTGTTGAGATTTCAACACCATTTTCAGGAACACGTTTCCTTCGGGATGGTTGCAACGAGACTTGAGTGACAATTCCATGGTGTAAGTGTATCCATGAAAAAAGTTGGACGTAAGAAAACGTGTGTCGAGAGTAAAAAACAAGGTCTGTTCAAAAGTTATTGCTACTTTGGATATAACTTTATAGGGTGTTCTATACAAATATAAACACACGCACGAAGCCTCTGTATCTCCGTTGAAAATATCTATTGAAAATTCGTACATTCAGTTCACACACTTTCTCTACAAATACAAAAAGTTATGCACTTTATTTCTTTTCAAGTTTCAGAAAAGAAAAAAAAATGTAACCTTTTTTTCTTTACTTCAGTGTTTATCGATATTCAACAGTTATGATCAGTTATTTTTGATAGGAGATGCTGACGTGAATAGACAGCATGCGACAGGTGGAGACTTTATGCGAATCTATATCAGATGAAACGATAAAAATAGTTATGGTGAATATATATTATAGAGAATTGAGGAAGGAAATGATGAGAAAAGCCTGGGAGCTTTCATTGAGGACAATCATAAATTTTTGATCATGTAGCTGGGTGCAAATAGGACTTTATCCATCCCACGATCGACAACGATGGCAAAAGCTTTAGACTTGCATTATTTCCAAAGTTTATTCAATGTTATTTATAGTAAGCAAGTGAATAACGTCATTTGAACTAGATAGAAATGAAAGAGGAAGTGATGAACGAGAAAAAAAAATTGTTTCTTTCAGTAAAGATTTGCCCAGTATCTCTCAAAATGCGAACTCATTTTCATCACATTTACTGATCAAACTAATTTCTTTCTTGGCTGAAAAGTACTTTATAAACGGGTGATTGAATATTTGTTTACGTTCGTCTGTTCACAGAGAATTCCAGTTCCGATTTAAAATTAGTAAGCTGACGTAAAAATTATGAATACGGATTTCGATAGATATTTCTTTCACAGCTTCAAAGTAAAATATATTTATCAATATGCGGAGTGAAAGAAATGATTATTATTTTTGTAGTATTCCAGAATGTTTCCTGTAGCACACCTCAAATTGAAAAGTTGAAATCTGTTTCAATCATCTTTCAACTAGAATTGGACGCACAGACATCTATCAATAAACTACTTGACTAATCTTTCATGAAATGAATCAATTACGAAGGTTCTCCACTGTTTACATAATCTTCCCAAATAACTAGAATTTTAATTACCCTTTCATCTGTTTACCCCTCTTGTCTTTGAAAAAATCAGACGCAATGACCTTTTGCATTTCCAAGTATTCAATGTATATTAGGACAGCCTAAATCAACACAAGTTTAAAAGCGAAACATAAAAACAGTTTTAGAAAAAGCTTTTTGATGTTTTCACACAAAGTCCATTGGCCACGCATTTATGTGATGCCACAAAGTGTAGAAATATTTGATCTGTTCTAGTTTTGAAATTTATCACCATTGCAATATTAATTTGGTTTTTTCAAAAAAATATTTTCCAACTGTAATAGTGAAGAGTATAAAACACATTTCACCCTCATGAGAAGATAAACTTTCCTTTTTTGTTTCATCTAAATTGAAGGACATGGAAGATCATTCTAGATCTCTTCACAAGTTAGAACTCTTTGTGTCTAATTTACATTGTAGATTCAAAGTAGTATTGAAATGTTTTATTTTCCTCTGTTTTACCATCACAGTAATTGAAGTCTTTTCTTAAACGATGAAAAACGCTTTATCCTCTTCATAGCCAATTAAAATTTAAAACGATCTATAAATATTTAAAATTTGTCAGCGATTGCATCCACAATAAAGCTTTAACGATTAATTCGTCCAACAGGTTAATTTCTTCCTCTTTATCCCTGTGTAATAATTTTCACATCACAATCCTCAATGTCTCTCATTAGAACTTCAGATAAAATGCGGAAGCTCTCATTCCTGAACACATAAATGTGACTCTGGTCAACACTCCCTGTCAAACCGATTCATCACAAATTAAATCAAAGAAACAAAGAAAAAAATTATGAAGTGAATCCACACTGCTATTGTTTCCAAAATTGTAATCATTAGTGCACGATATCTTGCGTTCAGTCTCATGACAAAAAGATTTTTTGAGAATCAAACTCAACAGCATTTCAACGTATCAATTGTTCACGTTTCCGGGGCGTAAGTGTGAATGCATGTTTGGCTGTACAAGAATGAATTACTCCAATCAGTTCATATATAAATACAAATATGAATATGTATATATATATAAAATGATTTCCGGTATAGACAACGACAAAACGTGAGTTGTTTCAATTATCAAATAGCATCATTGAGATGAGCATACAGAAAACTTTTCTATCAAACTCCCTCACTATTTATTCAGATAATTTTTCCATGAAATATTTTTGTTTTGCTTATACAACAATCATAAAAATGAGAACAAATGAAACAAGAAATTAGAAAAGATAATACAATAAAAATCCAACAAACTTCAAATATCGATTGGTAATTTTGGAACATCACCAAACAGCTCAGGAAATCAGAACTAGAACCATCACACTAAAGCATTGAATAAAATATTCTTATTCGAAATTCTCCGTCTGAAAGATTATGAATGAATATTATATATATACGCGTGATTCTATTCGATGCTTGAATGAAGAAGCGTGCTCCTCTGTGCGGATTATTGAAGAAGGATTCAACAGCGGATGTGGCCTCACCATTCATCTCTTGAATACGTTTCAATAATTCGAAACAGAGATGAAGCATTAGGAAGCTTTATAAAACGATAGTATAGAAGAACGTGGCGTTTGGTTGGCAATGAGTATTAAGCTCTGTATACATAAAAGATTGCTTGAGAGTTTGATAACGAGCGACTGACCCACCCAAACATTTCGCGTTCACATATATGCAATATATAAAATAAATGCACAATGAATTCCTTATATATTCATAAGAATTAATGATAGTTATATTATAGATATTCCCTATAAATCTGACAATACAAACGATGAAGAGTAAAAATTTCGAACCAAAAATAATTCAATCTTCATATTAAATATTTTCCTCAATTGATTCCTCATGCCAATCATCATAAACATATAAATCAAGACCATTAATGTCTATAAATTCACATGGGGATCGTTGAGTGATGTTCAAGTACACGATCCACTATCAACACTCATTAAAGATATTTTTATTTACTCATCCATCATCATATTTATTATTATTATTGTTATTATTATTATTATTGAAATCATGGAAGTCGTGTTGTCAAAGGGGAACGAAATGCGTTGTCCAATTTTCATTAAATCGCACAAGAGAATGTGTTGGACAATAACTTTACCACTGGTGCCTTCAAATTGTCTCATTGAGTGGCGCAACGCTTATCGATTGTTCACAGCTTGTAGCTTGCCATCAGTTTTGTTGTTAGGATTCCATAATATAATTTAACACTTCGAAATAATAAACAATTTACTATGTATGGGTGTATTGTTACATGTAAATGGTAAATGTAGGAGTATTTATATATCAATATTTTCATTTTGTTCGATTGTATTCACAATGGGGTTGCATAATATGAATATAAATAAAGGTGGAACGATAATGGCACCCGGAAGTGGTGGGTAATCGATGGGAACACGGGTTCTATTGGCACGTGTGGACTGTTGCTATGTGTATTTGTGTATTCGATCAAGGATGTCTCCTGTTTGACATGAAAAATTGTACGTCCGGTTGGCAAAGAAATAATATTGGAAGGAGAGTTAACGAGAGGGAAAGTACATTTTTGCGAATGGTTGATTTTGTTAAATGGAGCGTTAGTGAATTCTTCGTCGTTGTCAGAATAAAGTTCAGTATTTTTGATGATAAATGGCTTTCAGTTTGAATGTGAAGTGATTTATTGGTTGTATTGCTTCATTGGATGCTTACGGTATTTGTCAACTGTGAAAATTGATCTTTTTGGGGATTATGGAGTGTATCAAAATTTGAATTTATGAATTTTTGAAGGAACAACATAGAAATGAATAATTATTGGACACTTGCAAAAATTTTTAGATCTACAAAGGATCCAACAACAAAAAGTGTCGGACAACCTTGAATTATTGTTGATTATTGCATATTGAATGACGTTGTTGCACTTTTAATGTATTTCATGTATAAAAACAGATGGAAATTCTCTGCTGATTGGAATTTTTGCATGAACGATATTGGTCAACCAAAAATACGAAATTTATTCACTACAGAGAAATCACATCTTTATATAAAACCACATGAATCAGTCTACAAAACAAATACGCAAACAAATGAACAAAAACGGATGAAATATGGAAATCTGAGATAAAATACGAGAAAATAAATGAGCGGATTTAATTGGCATGGGAAAATAAGAATAGAACTTCAAATACACAAATTATTTCCTACCTTTTGATGTTGAATAAAAGCTTGAAAAATATGAATGGTATCCGACTTGTCTTTGAAACGTTGCCGGCCCTTTATAAAACCCTACCACGCTCATACTGTGAATATGTGGCAAAGAAAAAAAAAGAGAAATAAATCGAACAGGGAAAAATACCGGACGTAAATACAGAGCAGGGTGTATTCACTAAAGATGGAATGGTCCTAATCGTTCTCGAACCGTGAGATGATTCGTAAACTCTCATTTCCCATGTGGCAAAAAGTGTTCTCTCGTTTGCTACTTGAACGTTGGGTTTTTTGTTTCATTTTATCTTTTTTTTTTTTTTCGGGTATATTGAGATAACAAATGAGAATGAGGGAGATAGGACAAAAATGAAGCAGCGAAAGTAGGGAGAGCACAGGGTGGTTGAGTCTCCCGTCTGACTAGACGAGGGCTGCATTCCCTTTTCACCCTTCCGTCCTTCCGAAACGCAAATACCAATCTCGGCTCAACACATACACATTTGGGATCCTCCATACACATTTGCAAACGGATATGTAGATGTGTAGGGATTGATATATATATATA